>PVJC01033938.1:0-19120 GCA_004026665.1 Murina feae
TTAGTTACCTACAAGGGGGCACCCATACGACTATCAGCTGATTTCTCAACAGAAACTCTGCAGGCCAAAAGGGAGTGGCAAGAAATATTCAAAGTGATGAACAGCAAGAACCTACAACCAAAATTACTTTACCCAGCAAGGCTATCATTCAGAATTGAAGGTCAGATAAAGGGCTTCACAGACAAGAAATAGCTAAAGGAGTTCATCACCACCCAACCAGTATTATATGAAATGCTGAAAGGTATCCTTTGAGAAGAGGAAGAAGAAAAAGTAAAGATAAAAATTATGAACAACAAATACATATCTATCAACAAGTGAACCTAAAAATCAAGTGAATAAAAAATCTGATGAACAGAATGAACTGGTGAATAGAATAAAATCAGGGGCATAGAAAGGGAGTGGACTGATAATTTTCGGGGGTAAAAGGTTTTGGGGGTGCAGGAAGAGAATGGACAATGATCGTACACCTATGGATGAGGACAGTGGGGGGGGACAGAGGGTGGGGTGGGAAATGGGAGGAGGGGAGCTATGGGGGAAAAATAGAGGAACAACTGTAATAATCTGAACAATAAAGATAAATAAATAAAAAAAATGAGTAGGGGCCTCTGATGAAGGTCATTAACTGTAAATATTTCTGATGTGAACTACACTGTTCTTCAAAATAATAAATACTACTAATAACTTTACACTTAAATGCCTTCAAATCTTGATCTTAAGAGCCTGGATATTTCAATCAGTCCACTGATTTAGAGAAGTCTAAGAACTACTGAAAACTAAACAGTTGTCCAAGCAACTGCAGTCAGTATTGCGTGAAAATGGTAGGGTCTGTTTCATTCTATAGATTTACTGGGGTTATAATGTTTATGGAGAAACCCCAGGAATATTCAAAAAGTTGACTTTGTTGTAGAAATGGCTTCTTGCTGATCAGTTTTGTAAGCCTGCCATACTTTTCAATCCTAGGTTTCCATATTTTTATCTCTAAAATTGCAAGATTTGCATTGAGGAATCTCTAAGTTTCCTTCCAGCTTTAAAATATTTGATTCTGTGATTGCATACACAGGTACCCTCTGTTTTTAAAATGTTCACATGACACCAACAGGCTTCTGCAAAGACCGACTTTAGCACCGGTCGTCTTAAAAACCAGGAGAAATGCAAAGATTAGTTTTACTTTTATGACAAAGCGAAGAGCGGAAACAGAGTTTTCTTTGTTTTTTGCAGCAGCCCTTGTGAGGCCCACGCACCCCATGCAGTGAGAGAGACTTGGCTTCTACAATACATAAGTGTTATTTTTAGGTCTTATATAGGTTATTTGCTATGATTTGGTAGTGGTTTTGTTTTTGTGTGTGTGTGTTTTGTTTTATTTTGTTTTGTTTGGGGGGGGGGGGCATATCTGGGAAAGCACATGAATGTTTCCATATAAATTCTGTCTTAGTTTTATGTCATTTCAACCTAACCAAAGTTTTTATAGGAATGTTCTACCTTTGAGCATCAAGGAAAGCTGTACAATGTTACAAATCTTACTAACAATGATGGAGTGAGTTATTCCACAGAGCATCTGTGCCAGACGGAACTCTCTGATGAGGAAAACAGATCCACAAACAGCAATCTGTTGTCATTTCCACTCTTACGCTGTTGTGTGAATACTCCCAAAGATAACTGCGGAAGATTTTTGGAAATGGTTGGTCCTCTAAATGCAGTATTTCTTCCCTCTTTCCCATAATACCTCTATACTGTTCACATTTCCACGGCCTTCAGAACTTGCTGATGAATTTAGCAAAGAGAAGAAACCTCTTCTCTGCATGGATTATGCATAGATCACTTGCTAATTGAGCAATGAAATAGATATCACATATTGCCGTACCACTTATTGCTATAAAGTGACAATCTGAAAAGAAAGCTTTCAAAACATGCATAGAATTTGATTTAATAATTCCACTTAGTCAAATGCACTCTGTTAAGTTATTTTGAGATAATTTTGGAGTTACAGAAGAGTTTCATAAATAGTTTCAAGAATCCCTGTGTATACCTCACCCAAGTTACCCAAATGCTAACATTTTATCACATTGTCATTCTCTCTGGCTGTGTCTGTCTGTCTCCATAGATACTAAAGGCTATGCATTAGGGCATAATTTATAATGTGGAAAACTGAAAGAAAACTAAATAACAAGCATCAGGAAAAAGTTCCTTAAATATGGAACATGCACTATATACAATATTAAAGAGGAATAAAAATGTTTTAACTGATTATTGTAAAGTTTAAAAGGCTTATTAGGTTATGCTAAGTCAAAGGGAAAATATAAAAAAATTTAAATGATTATTATAAAGATTATGGTATAATGCTTATTAAATATTCAAGATATTGATGTGACAATATGAGAATAGATTCATATACAAAAACAAGAAGGGAACATTTAAATGCTGGGGTTCTTGTTCCTTAAGAAGCATTAAGAAGGGTTCAGCAATCTGGAGAAAGGGTGTGTGTAACTTAAGTAAGAGTCCTGAGATGAAATATAATTTTGAAAGGCATATGGGGGTCAGAGGAGCCTGGCTTAAGAAACTAAGATCTCCTTAGTCTCAGGACCCCTTGCTTTTTATTAACACAAATTGTCCTGAGGTGAGGTCAAGATCTACACTTCAAAGGGTAGGGTTTCCTATACAGAGTCCATTGTCAGATTGGAAGAATTAGCCTTCGGCTGTTCACATGTTTGGCCAGTAGGAGGCAGTAACATGTAGATTAAGATGCCCTGAGCTGTGAGTAATATGGAAATTAACCATCTCTCTGAGACACCTAAGCCACGCCCACCATCCAATCAGAGAAGCTGCATGCAAATTAACCCAGCCAAGATGGAGGCCGGCAGCCACAGAGTGAGCAGCAGCAGGGATGAGGCAGGGGATGAGGTGGCGGCAGGGATGGAAGGGGTGGCGGTGGGGGTGGGGTGGCGGCAAGGACAGGTGTAGCCCATTGGGGTGTGGTGTGAACCTGTGCGACCTGGACAAGGTCCCCGAGACCCTGGAGTTGTTCGAGCTGCTGGGGCCAGATTACGGGGCCGGCTCTGAGGCAGGCGTCTTGCTCCCCATAGAGCCTCTGGATGGATTCCCCATCCATGGCCTGAAGGGAGTGTGGGCAGCCTGAAAACGGCCCTCAGCCCCTCACCCAGGCTGGCCACACCCTCATGGGGTGAAGATGCCCACTGTGAAGGTTGGCCAGCCTGCAAACAGCCAGGAATGCCAGCAGGTGAACATCCCCAAGGGGTCCCAGACTATGAGCGGGTGCAGGCTGGACTGAGGGATGCCCCCCACCCCAACCCCTGAGTGCACAAATTTTTGTGCACTGGACTCCTCGTGTAAAAATAAATGTAATTATTTATTTTACATGTTTGGTTGATTAGGATTATGGATAGAATTGCTCTATTTCCTAAAAAATATATCTCCTTATAGGCTGCTCTTTAAGATTTTATGGATAACTACTTGAAGATAAACAGGGAGGAAATACTGAATTTGGAAAATTAATCATAAGATTATCAAGTAGAAACTGTAAATTCAATCAGATACTATTAAACTCTTACTTTTCATGGAAAAGAAGAAATGGGGTTGTTTTTCCCAAGGAGAAAATAAATGGAGTTTTAAACAGAGAACAGATCATTTGGGTTGAGATTTTTAAAAAATTTAAGCTCACACAAGTTTGTGATAAATGTTTAACAAACAGAATGTTGAATTCTGCTACATATAGGTTTAATTTTTTACTACATTACATGATGCAATCAAATGGCTTCTAAATTCAATGGTATTTCACTGAGACGTTTTATTCTCTGGGTATATACTAACAGATATGTGCAACCTCCCTGACAGATTGAGCACAGACCTATAAACCAATGAAACAAATTTTAAGCAGTTAGAATTTATGATAATTAACATCTAAAAAAAGATGAGAGTCTCTTAGCCATGACTGTACCTGTATATGACTTACAATTTAAACTGCCTATTCAACACAAAGGGAAACATTTCTGAAAACAAAATATTAAAGGTAGACTGAATCCCTGCTGCTAATGTAATTTGTGGTATCAAGAAATCTGTGCTGGGAGAATTCAGGTATGAGATGTTTATTAGACATGCAAGAAGAAATAATTAAATAACAAGTGGGCAGTATTAAGCAATTATAGATGGTGGGTTTCTGATAAGAAGCCTCCTTGTTTATCAGAAAAATCTAGTCTACATAAGGCAGAGTAATCAATCTCTTAGTAAAACAATGTATGTACATACAGGCTGGATTATTTCCCAACATGAGGCAGTCCAAGGAGGTTTAACACTTTAGAAACTGACACTTGAACTTCATACTCTAATAAAGATGATGTCTTTATGGTAGCTAAGATATACTTTATGGTGCATGAAAACTTTGCACAAAGAAGCATATATGCATAGCCCCTGGACATGAACAGCAGTGTGGTGATGGCTGGTGGGGAGGATCGGTGGAACTGAGTGGAGGTGGGCAAGGGTGAGGGTGGGAGGTAAAGAGGGGGAGAATGGGGAGTATCTCTAACAGTGTCAAAAATAAAGTTAAAAAACTTTGCACAAAGAACATTGAAAAATCTAAAGCTGATCATAATTCTAGAGGGAAAATGGCTCTTTTTTTTTTAAGAAAAGGATGCTTTTATTCTGCTCACAGCTGAGTTTGTCATCTATTGTTATTTCACAGATGACATAATTCACAAGTTATTAAAGGTTTCACTGCAGTCTGAACTTTTTATTCCTACACGTTCGAAAACACTTTCAATTTTCTCTAACTACTCTCTAAAGTAATTTCAGTCCCAAAGAATAGAGAAGGAAAATATAGTTTGAATATATAAAATAGAGGCAGAGCACTGATCTATTATGACATTTATCTTTATGAAAGAAAAGATGGGATGACTTGCTCATGGCTATATTTTTTGTAGGTTATTTCTTCTCACGCATCTCATGAAGACACTTGTTATAAGAGATGTTAGAAATTCTTTATATTTTAGACCAGCTATCTCTCTTCGTCTTCACGGTTTTCACAGTTGTCAAGTTTCAAATACTATAGGACAACTTATTTTTTTCACAGTTATCACAGTGCCCTTCAACATATCTGCTACTGTTTAGGATTTATCCTTCAATTCTAGAAATATAACTGTCGTTTCATATTTTATATACAAAATTATATGTAAATGAAAATCAGTGTCTACATATTTTAGAAAATTACCCAGTTCTGATAATAATCTATGTAAAAGGAACCTTCAGTCTCTTCAATGTGATATTTGTTATTTTAAAAAATTATATATTGCTAAAATTTCAGTTTTACAAGATAAATAAGTTCCAGAGATCTGCTGTACAACATTGAGTCTGGTGTTAATGTTACTGCATTGTGCACTTCAAAAGGTTTTCAGAAGGCAGATCTCATGTTAAATGTTCATACTAAATAAATAAATAGCACATATATGTCAAAGTACATATATTTATGATAAACTATAAAATAACATTGACAGTATATATTTGTATGTGTTTAGAACAAATTATGTAAACTAAATATGTAAATAAAATATACATACTAAGTGGTTAACCATTTTCTTTATGGAGTAGGAAAAGGGGAAATTTTGTTTTTTATTTTATGCATTTCTATATTGTTTGCCTTTCACAACAGGCCTGAGTTGTTTTGAAAACAGAAGGAAAAGTAAGTTAAAAGAAAAAGAATGAGAAATATGTAGAATAAAATTAAAGTACTAAAATATAATTAGTAAACATTAGAGCAAATTTACTCTTGAATTTTATTCAGAAGCTTAATGCAATTTCAAAAATTATTACAAAATAGGTTAAATGAAAAAAAAAATGAAATATATTTAGTATAATCAAGCTTCGTAACAATGGAGCAATAGATAGGCCAAAGAGATCACTCTCAAATTCTTCTATTTAATTTAGTAAATATTTACACCTATAGTGTATAGAAGGAAAAAATAAAAATAAAAAATAGTCCTGGTTTTCAAAGCTAATTAATAACAAATATCACATATGTACTCTAACAGCCTAACCAAACTATTCAGGGATTAATGCAACAAATTCTACCACATTGTGATTTTTGAGGATAATATAAGAATATTAAAAGTAAAAGATCTTTTTACTAAATCAGGCTTTCCATTTCCTTAAAAATATGTTAACTTGTCTGTTAAGAAATTCAAAGGCAAGCTTTTATAAACTGAGCCATGTTCAGTAACGACTTTTTAAAGCTGCATCTTCCCGTCACTCTGCAAATACTTACTGAGAGGCTTTCGTGTGCCAGAGATACAGAAGTGAATAAAGCAAAAAAACCGCTGTCCTGGTGAAGCTTGCATTCTAGTGAGAGGACAGAGAATAGACAAATTAATAAGAAAATGTGCAGAATGTTAGCAAATGGATATTGAGGCGATGGGTGTGAGTTTAAAGGACCTGCTGAGGGCATGCTGGAGTAAAGGTCAGGGAGAGGTGAGAGAAGGAGGCATGCCACTCTCTGGAGGGAGGGTTTCCCAGTCTGAGCAGGTGGTAATTACAAAGGCCTAAGGCATCTGGAGAGTGAAGAGGCCAGTTTTATGGATCAAAATAGAGAGGGGAGGAGGTGCTAGGTGAGGACACCAGTGAGTTTGGGACAGATCTTGTGAGACCTCCAATCTCATGCCGACGATTCTTCTTTCACCTCGTGTAGGATGGGAAGCCAGCAGAGGGTTTTGAGCAAGAGAGTATATGGTGCCTTGAGTTTTGCCACCACCCTTCTCACTGTTGTGCTGAGAATATTTTGAAGAGAGATAATAGTGGAAGTAATTGCAAGAATACAGTAATAGATGATGTCTTAAAGAGCCATGCTAACGTTAGAGATTATCTACACTAATAAAAGAGAAACATGCAAATTAACCATCACTCTGTTACTCCACCACTCTGCTACACCCATCAGTCAATCAGGAGTGAATATGCAAATTAACCCAACTAATATGGTGGCGGCCATGAAGCTGGAGTGAGCAGGAGGCTTGGGTTGCCCCCAGCAATGGAGGAAGCCAGGCTTCCCACCTGCACTGGCTGGCCCTGGGCTCCACTCAAGGCTACAAAGTTTCAATTATAGAAGATAAATAAATATCAGATACCTGCTTCCAGCCCTGCTGGCCTCTGCTCAAGGAGGCGGTGAAAAAAGAAAAAAGAAAAAAAGAGGCTGGGAGCTTGGGTCACTGGGGGCGTGGCCAGCCTGAAAACAGCCCTCAGCCCCTCACCCAGGCTGGCCAGGCACTCCAGTGGGACCCCCCCCACCCTTATCTGGGACACCCTTCAGGGCAAACCAGCTGGCCCCCACCCGTGCACCAGGCTTCTAAGCTATATAATGAAAGGGTAATATGCAAATTAACCCTAACAGCAGAATGACTGGGAATGACTGATCACTATGACACACACTGACCTCCAGGGGGCAGATGCTCAATGTGGGAGCTGCTCCCTGGTGGTCAGTGCATTCCAACAGGGGGAAGCTCTGCTCAGCCACAAGCCAGGCTGACGGCTGCCAGTATAGCGGTGGTGGCGGGAGCCTCTCCCGCCCCCTCAGCAGTGCTAAGGATGTCTGACTGCAGCTTAGGCCTGTTCCCCGCTGGCAAGTGGACATCCCTCGTGGGCTCCCAGGCTGCCAGAGGGTTGTTTGACTGCCAGCTTAGGACTGATCCTCTGGGAAGTGAGCCTAAGCCAGCAGGTGGACATCCCCCGAGGGATTTCAGACTGTGAAAAGGCACAGGCCAGGCTGAGGGACCCCCTTGCCCAAGTGCACAAGTTTTTGTGCACTGGGTCTCTAGTCTTATATAATAAAATTGACCTGTGGAACAACAGGTCACTATGACATGCACTGACCACAAGAGGGCACAGGAATTACCTCCTGGTGGTCAGTGCGCTCCCACAGGGGGAGCACTGCTCAGCCAGAAGCCCAGCTAATGGCTGGTGAACCCAGCATGGTGGCGGGAGCCTCTCCCACCTCCGCTGCAGGTAGCAGTAAGGCGAAAGGTCCCAGACTGTGAAAGCCTGGATTGCAAGAGGATGTCTGACTGCCGGGCCAAAGGTATTGGGCCTCAGCCAGCATGCAGATATCCCCCGAGGGGTCTCATATTTCAAGAGGGCACAGGCCAGGCTGAGGGACACTCCCCCACACACCAGTGTATGAATCTCGTGCACTGGGACTTACTAGCAGATAACACCAGTACCCTGCCCATATTCTCTGAATCTTATATTTCTCTCGATGCCATCCAAGTTGTAACTGCCATCATCTACTTCCCTTTGCTTGAAGGCTTACTGCAGATTGAAGCCTTGAGGTGGGGAAATATGTCTCAAACTCAGGAAATGTATTATGGTGACTCCAGGTGTTTCCATGCCTTGGCACAGCTTTAAAGAGGCATTTTCAAAAAAATAGTCACCCCAAATAATACAATAGCTAGAGTTTCTCTCTTGGATGAAAGTCTGCTATTAGGCAAACAACTGTGCTGGCTGAAGTAAAGAGAATGTAGAATAATTAAGACTGGGGATACCTCATATAAGTTTTTTTCTTTTGGTCCTAAGGGTATTTATTGCTGCTCTGTGCCCAAGGACGAAGTCACTGGACTTTGTCAGTCTTCTGGGGCATAGGCTGCCTCCAGAGGACCAGGAGGCCAATGAGGTTGAAGGCAAATTGCATGTGGCCAAAGATGGGGACACTGAAGCGTATGCTTATTTTTAAGTATTTTTTTCATTTTGATGCTATTACGCACAGAAATTTTTTAAAATTTCCCTTTCACCCTAGCTGGTTTTGCCCAGTGAATAGAGCATCGGCATCTGGACTGACGGGTCCAAGGTCTGATTCTGATCAAGGGCACATGCCCAGGTTGCAGGTTTGGTTCCCAGTGTGGGGCGTGCAGGGGAAGCAGATAATCAATGATTCCCTCTCATCATTGATGTTTCTATCTCTCTCTCTTTCCCTTTCAAATAATTTATTGTTAGTGCATAGAAACACAGCTGATTTTTTTAAAATATATTTTATTGATTTTTTACAGAGAGGAAGGGAGAGGGAGAGGGAGTTAGAAACATTGATGAGCGAGAATCATCGATCAGCTGCCTCCTGCACACCTCCTACTGGGGAGGAGCCTGCAACCAAGGTACATGCCCTTGACCAGAATTGAACCTGGGACCCTTCAGGCCACAGGCCGACGCTCTATCCACTGAACCAAACCGGTTAGGGCCACAGCTGATTTTTGTATGTTGATTTTATATACTTCAACCTTGCACAATTTGTTTATTAGCTTTAACAGTTTTTTGGTGAAATCTTTAGGGTTTCATATATATATATATATATATATATATATATATATATATATAATCATGTCATTTGCAAGCAGTCAATTTTAGTTCTTCCTTTCCTATTCATATGCCTATTTCTTTTTCTTGCCTCACTGTTCTGGGTAGAACTTTCAGTACTATATTGGGTACAAGTGTCAAGAGTGGACCCTGCCTTGCATAGCAGTATAATGAGGATTTGTTCATTTTGATTAATGGAATCACCTATTCCTAATATTACTCAAATGTGTTTATGAACAGAGCAAAGCCAATCTTGGTCATAGGCGAAAGGAGAGAATTGCAGATATAGTGTGTTACAGGGTTAGGCTTGGGCTCAAGATGTTTAAAGTTGTCATCAGTGACCTTGGTACCATAATGTGGCCATGAAGGTTAGAGAAAGTGATCAAAAATGCACAAAATGGAATTCATCACAGATGACCATGAGGACAGAAATTTCACTTGGGGGAATAAACCAGTTGGGAATCCGTGTTAGGTTTATTTCTGTCAGGATTAATTTTTATAATCCTATCTGGAGGCAGGATCTCTATGTATCTGTTCTAGTTCTTTGCTACTAAAATCTAAAAGGAACAGAAACGTTGAGAAAAAAAGTTTAGTATATGACTTGAAAGACTGTATACATTTGGGTTGATATGAAATTTTACCAACCCATTTCAAATGCACAACTGTTTAATAATACAGTATTAACAGGAGTTGTGAATATCTAAATACTTAAATCTTTGCAAATTACTTTGTAATACCACCTGACTTGTAGGTTAAATTTTTCTATAGGATACAAGGAAACTTTTGAGAGTGAAGGATATGTTCATTACCTTTGTTGTGGTGTTAAAAAAAAAAAACTAAACTAAATTAAAAGCAAAATGTAACCTAATACATTTGTACATCTAATAGGCTTTATTAAGGCTTCATGAGCCAGCGAACTAGCAAGGCAGTCTGAGGGGCTGTACAAACGGGAAGCTTTTGGCCCTAACTGATTTGGATCAGTGGATACAGTGTCAACCTGTGAACTGAAGGGACCCGACATACCCAGTTTGTAGGCTCGATCCCCAGTAGGGGGCATGCAGGAGGCAACTGATCAATGATTCTCTCTTATCATTGTTTTTTTTTTCTCTCTCTCTCCCTCTCCTTCCCTCTCTGAAATCAATAAAAATATATTTTTAAAAAATGGAAGCTTTTTTATAGGAAAAAGGATGGAGGCAAAGAGCTATTTTAGCAAAAGAAAATACTGGATTATTTTTAGACAAGGACATCTTCTTTGGGGCAAAGGGAATAGCAAGGGTTTTATCATGCAGATTGACATTTCTTTCTAAGAGGGTAGGGGATGAAGAGGGCCCATGTGACAGATTATCTTGCTGGTGCTTGACCAGAAAATTTCACTGAAGCAGGAGTTAGGTCAGATATTTAATCTAGATTTGGTATCATAAGCTTTAGCACAATTGAGACTACTTTGAACCTGTGATTTCTCTTGAACAGTATTGCTAGTATCATGAATATATAGATCTATATCTATATATCTAATCTAGAGATATAGATATAGATAAAGATATAGATATAGATAAAGATATAGATATAGATATAGATATAGATATAGATATAGATATAGATATAGATATAGATATAGATATAGATATGTGCCCAAACTCAGTAAATTGTACAGGTTAAACATGTAAAATTTTTGCATATAATTGATATGTAAAAACCTCAATTATACCTCAATAAATCTGCTTAAAAATTTCTATTGGGCCCACACAAACTACTTGCTCATAAAATTTTCCTTTATTTTTTAATCTTCACCCGAGAATATTTTTCCCATTGATTTTTAGAGAGAATGGAAGGGAGGCAGAGAGTAGGAGAGGGGGGAAGACAGAGGAAAGAAACATTGATGTGAAAGAGACACATCCATCTGTTGGTTCCCCCATGTGGCCCAACCAGAGCCAGGGTTCAAACCTGCAACCCAGGTACATGCCCTTGACCAGGAATCAAACTCTAGACTCTTCCACGCAGGAGCTGATATTTTAACCACGGAGGCACACAGACCAGGACTTCTCTATTAAGGTATTTTCTTCTTCTTCCTTTCCAATGCTAAAGACTTATCAGATACTAGAGGCTCGGTGCATGAAATTCATGCAAGAGTAGGCTTTCCTTCCCCCAGCTGCCAACACCTGCTTCCCTCTGGCACCCAGGACCCAGGCTTCCCTCCAGCCACCAGCAGGCACCCCAGAACTCAGCTTCCCTTACAGCCCTGGCTTTGTCTGGAAGGATGTCTGGTCTAATTAGGATATTACATTATTATTTTTATAGACTAGAGGCCCGGTGCATGAAATTCGTGCACAGAGTGGGAGTGGGGGGTGGGGGTGGTGTCCCTCAGCCCAACCTGCACCCTTTCCAATCTGGGACCCCTTGAGGGCCGTCGAACATCCCTTTCGCAATCCAGGACTCCTGGCTCCCAACCTCTCACCTCCCGATTGCCCCTAAACACTCCTCTGCCAGCCTGATCAATGCCTAAGTGCTCCTGTGCTGGCCTGATTGGCCCTAACTGCCCTCCCCCTGCCAGGATGGTCCCTCCCAACTGTCCTCCCCTGCAGGCCTGGGTCCCTCCCAACTGCCCTCCCTTGCTGGCTATCTTGTGGTGGCCCTCTTTGACCACATGGGGGCAGCCCTCTTTGACCACATGGGGGAAGCCATCTTGTGATGGTCAATTTGCATATTACTCTTTTATTAGATATGACTAGAGGCCCTGTGTACAAAATTCATGCACTCAGTGTGGGGAGGCGGGGGGTTCCTCTGCCCAGCCTGCACTCTCTCATAATCTGGGAGCTCACAGGGAGCAGGTCTAAGTTGTCAGTTGGACATCCTTAACTGTTGATTTGCATATTAGCCTTTTATGCCTGAAGGATCAGGCTGAAGATGGCTCTCTGACATCCCCTGAGAAGTCCTGGATTGCAAGAGGGCACAGGCCAGGCTGAGGGCTCCCACCGGTGCACAATAGGGACCAGAGAGGGACATGGGAGGTTGGCCAGCTGGGAACAAACCATGGGAGGGCTCCAGGGCATTTCTGACCCATCTCACTCAGTCCCAATTGGCCAGGCCCTAGCAGTAAGCTAGCCTGCGGTTGGAGCGCCTGTCCCCTAGTGGTCAGTGCAAGTCATAGCGAGTGGTTGAGCAGCCTTAGCATATCATTAGCATGTTACACTTTGATTAGTTGAATGGAGGGCCAGACACTTAGTATATTAGGCTTTTATTATGTAGGATCAGAGAGAAGTGAGAAAACCATGGCCTGCCAAACATGATCAGTGTTTAATGGTCTTTTTAAATGTTTGGATAAATTTCATAATCCAAAAAGAGAAACATTTCTCTTTTTTAATTTATTTTAGGTCAGGAGGGCTGTGGTCCAAGAACACACAGTTTAGTTCAGTTCAGCATGAAGGTTTTGAGCTCTCTCCCTGTAGGTGATTATAAGACTTGGAAGTTCCTGTGCTCTGGAAGCTTAAAGTTTGGGGTAATGTTATTTTTTAAACTTTTATTTCTTCTTTATTTGATGCCATACAAGTCATTTCAAATTAATTATAAAATACAAACATAAAAGAGAAATGTAATGTCACTTTTAAAATTCCACCATGATCAGTTTAATATGTGTTTCTCATTTTTCTATGTATATTTAGGTATACTTTTATCAAAAAAGAAAATAATTTTGTAGACACTATTTTGTAACCTGCCCGCGTCATTAATATGTTGGGACTATCTTTTCATGTCAATAAATACAATTCTACCATATTGATTTTAGTCTCTGTATTCTATTCTATGCTGCATGTTATGAATGAGCCTTAATTTATTGAACTGTTCTGTATTTTTTTTTCTTAAATGGAGCTATGGTCAATATGGCCATGAACAAGTATTCTTCATTAGTTCCACTTTCTTTTTTTAATTTATTTATTTATTTATTTATTTATTTATTTATTTATTTATTTACAGAGAGGAAGGGAGAGGGACAGAGAAATTAGAAACATCAATGGGAGAGAAACATCGATCAGCTGCCTCTTGCATACCCCCTACTGGGGATGTGTCCGCAACCCAGGTACATTCTCTTGACCGGAATCGAACCTGGGACCCTTCAGTCCCCAGGCCAACGCTGTATCCACTGGGCCAAACAGGTTAGGGCGTTAGTTCCACTTTTTAATAAAAGTGAAACTCTGTTGTGTGTGTGTGTGTGTGTGTGTGTGTTTTTTTAATGAATCATGTTTTTAAGGCTTTTCATACATTTCCCCAAAGTACACTATTTCTCCTAGTAATATTTATAGAGTTATCCAATCCTGATATACTTATCATAGGAAGAAACAATTGCTCAGAGCAGTATTTCCTGAAGATGATGGACAGATTCCACTGCCCTCAATCTACACTGCCCAGGAGAAGAGTTTGGTTCAAAGAAGTTTGGGGAACATGCATTATTTCCCACAATATTCACAGCTCATATTAGCATTTCAAAGACCCTGAGAAGTCCAGCACTAAAGACACTTATTCAGTTTTGTTTAAGTCAACATCTAGTAGCCTGAGCACACTCTTTGATATAATACTTACTGACATGTTTCAGGATATCCATTGCTGCTTTAGAAAATAATTTGAAAAATGCCCAAGTTTAAATGAAAACACTCAGAATTTTACTCAAAACAAGCATAATTTATATGTTTTATCTACTGATTAGCATTTGAAACACAATTTAAAATAATTAGAACCATAAGGAAATATGGTCACTTTGAATAACACTATTATTGGGATGTCTCAGTCTGATACTGTTTTCAATTTTAGGACTGCTGTACTTCAGCACAGAGTTTTATTTTTACTGCATCTGAATCTATATAGTAGCAAAGTTGTATTATAATGGGATTTTATAGTATATCTAAGAATGAGATCAGGTTCAAGTTTTGTGATATATATACTTCAGTGGTTAAGAATAGTTCTCATATATGATGCTGTAAGATGATACTCTAACATAAATCCTAAAGTAAAATTAATTTCATGGCCATTATATATAAACCAGAAAACAGAAAACTAAGATATTAATGCATAATCAAATGCCTAACCATCTTCATTTTGTTTTGGATAATATCAACTTTTAGATGGAAATACAGGATATATTGGTCTTTTTATGTCAATCAAATACCTAATTAAACATGAGTATAACATCATATTCATGTTATAAAACTGCCCTGTCAATCAAATGTCTTGTTATGTACAGGTCTAACATCAGATTTAAGTATAATAAGGTGTATGATTGACAAGTAATTAGTCAAATGTGAGAAAAATAAATTGTTCTTTGTTTTTCTTTTATTTTTAAGTGACACAGTTCTTAATTTTTCATGCATTCATTACTACTTCAATTTGTAACATTTGACTTTTACCGTGATGCCTGCCTGTTTCAGAATTTCATTTAATTTTTGTGCCTTTTTTTTAACTTTTATTGCCATGTAGATATATGTGATCTACATATGTTGATTATTATGTAATCCCAGTTAAAAGGTCAAATATCAGTGGGTATACAGTTACATCAAGGTTTTCTTTGTTAAATGAGAAAGATAGTGCTTTACAAAGTATCTGGAAGAATAACAACAAAAATTGAACCCAGAAGAACACAGCTTTAAATTTTTGACATTTGCTGCAGAAACCTATGGCAATCCTGTGTGCCACAGGTGTCATTGAACTCTCATATCTCCCAGGATATTCCTGGACTCAGCAGGATGGGTCTAATACACAGTGGAACTCCGTGCCCTGTTAGGGCTTAAAGCTGCCCCAGCAGTGACACCTAGCCCAAGGCACACCTGAGGGGACACATCACTTAGTGGTTCTGTGCTTGTGAGCCATTAGGAACTCTCTCCTCCTGCTAAGTGAAAGGAGGTAAAAATCACAGCTGGCAGTACCTGACTTCAAACTGTTTACTCCAATAGAAGGTTTGGGCAAGAGATGAAAGAATTATAAGGCAAAGTAAAATCTCACCTATGCTTTCCGAGAGGCACCACAAGTATCATGAGAGATGAAAGAAGGAATAGTCCATATTTATGGCAGATAATTAAAATGTATTACTTGGGGCAGGAAGCCTTCAAAGGAAGAGTATAAATTTGACTCAGAAACAGACTATCATGATGTGTGAATTCAAGTATACTTATTTGGGGAAAACAGAAAGTTCAGTTAGAGAGAAAAGAAGTAGAAAAACTGAAAGACACTCTGTTTATCTCTTATAATGTGGCTGAATGAGCTGAATGCTTATGTACCCGGTTCAATAGGTATTCGTTAATCAAGTGAAAGATTTTATTTTATTTTATTGATTTTAGTTTGTTTTGGGCAAAAACAGTAAGAGATAGAAAGGCATTCTGAGAAGCTATTGGATCATTCTCAGCTAATGGTAATGATAATATAAATTAGAAAGAACCACCAAAAGGGACATCAAGGAGAGAACAGAGTGGGGGACATTAGAGATAGATTGTACTAGTCATGGCAGGTAATTGGATGTGGGAGGTGGGATAGAGAGACACCAAAGATCACCCCAAGCAATTGTGGCGAATAATAGAAAATGGAGATTGACCTGAGAGCTGGAGAAAGAATGTAGAGAGTTAAGACTAGAAGAAGATGGACAATACAGAAATAAGTTAGAAAAGGTGATTGTACAGACGATGAAAGAGAAGTTTAGAAAGGTTAAGAGACAGATTGGAGACAAGAAAAAGAAAGATAAAAGGAAAATACAATATAAGATTGAAAATATGATAGGTGGTGGATATAGTATCCACACAGAAATAGAATGAAAATAAAGCTATTCAGAATCAACTAGCATTTTGTGCCCCTCTTGCTGAAGCACCACAAGCCTCAGTCTAGAGTTAAACGGTTGCTTGCAGATAAAGGCGCCTCCCACCTCCATCAAAGGGAATCATACTCAACCACCCGCTTCCTTTCCCCCTCTCTTTTTAAGTTCTGATTGCAAGCCCACAGTGAATGAATGGCAGAACCAATCCCTCAATTCAGCCATATTCACTTTCCTCTGGCAAGATTTTTAAACTGAAAATGGAAGTTTCAATGAAATCATGGAATAAAAAGCTAATCTCTATGGCATCTTATGAGCATGACACCCAGACAGTATTATGGTCATAAAAGACCTTTTCACACTGAACAAGGATGTGTTTTCTCAGCCTACCACACTTCTGTGATGTCCTGAGACTGCATGTCACAAGAATATTTTTGGAAGAGTGTAATTTCCTAGCAGCTGTGTGCTCTAAATACTGTTTTTGAAGGTTAAGACCTACCAGTAAAAAAGAAATTTTCACTTGAGTCTGGTAAATATTACATTTTAGTAAAGATATCTTTAAATGGACATGTCATTTATTCTGATTTATCCTGTATTAATGTTTCTTCAAACCAGGTGTCATTCCTTAAAATAAAAAATGTTTGTCATATTTTACAGAAATGCATGACATGGTCAGGTAGGGTTGTTCTGGTGGTATAAATATGGAGAAAGAGAACTGGCAGAAAGCAATGATCTATTCTGACATGAGACCTTAGCGAGTTATAGTGTCATCATTGTCATTTACATATTTTAGGAGTCTGGTCCTGTTTATTAATTGAAAAACTTTTGATGGAGTAGTAGAAGGAGAATTTACAGAAGCAGAGGAGGAACACACAGACATGCGAACACACATGTGGAAGTTTTTCAACAAAAGTATAAATCGAATCTTGAAATCCAAGTGCTTAACTGCCATTTAGTCTACTTAAATACAAATCAAGGACATGCAACTACCAAATGTAATTCTAGCTCCAAGAATCTGTCTTTCCAAATGTTAAACATATACTCACTTCTTTATATTTTGTACACTAGCCTTTTTGTTTGAATAATCTGAGTAGAAAAAATGAAAATGAATTATTCTTCTGTTTTCATCAAAAGGAACAATCTTGCTTTCCCTGTATTACTATACTTTGAGTAATATTTCATGTAGGTTAATAAAAACTATTTGCTCGACTTTACAATATAAATTTTACATATATTAGAATAAAGTTAATGCAATTTTGTCTTTACTCAAAAATACTATTTTTACATGAAATTTCATAACTTTGATAAAATGTATCCAAAATCCACCCACTATTTTTTTTTTTTTTTTGCATTTTTCAACTGAAAGACACTTCAATGCTATAAAGCAACATTGGTCAGATAAATACTTTGATTTTCTGAAAAATGTAAGTTCAGAACGGCTGGAAAAAATGGCGGCGGTATAAGGAGAAGAGTCCGGTGCCTGCCCAGGAGCGGAGGGGGTGAGCAGCTAAGGCGAGTGCTTTCCAGCCCAAGCCGCAGAGGAGGTGGACCTGGGAAACACCTGGGACCGGGTGAGCCAGAATCCGGCTGGGAGAAGGTGAACTCGGGGCTTAGGGAGGGTCAGTGAACCAGACCCCAGCCCCTGAGGCCCCAGAAAGCCCAGGCGCGGGCGCGCGGCCGCGTCCCTGGGGACGGGCGCAGTGGAGGAAGCGTCCAGGGAACTGCATCGCTGGGGGACTCTGGATACAGGTTCACAACCAGGATAGGGCAGGGGAGTGTGGGCAGAGGAGAGGCTGCCCCCCTCGGACTGGATTCCACGGCGGGGCTAGCAGTCAGAGAGGAATTGAGTGTTCCAACGGAGAGGCGTGCACCCGCGCCATCCCGCCTCCCTCCATAGCCCGCAACTCAGCACTCACACGGGGGCGCCCCCGCCGCGGCTGGCGCCTCACGGCCCTGAGCCCCGGAGAAGAGACAGGGTGCACACACGAGTGGCGCCTCACAGTCCTGAGCCCCGGAGAAGGGACAGGGCGCGCGCGTGTGACACGGCACTCCCATCGGTGCCGTAGATGACTGGTGCCTCTCGGCCCTAAGCCCCCGAGAAGGGATGGGGCGCAAGCGTGCGCAAGCACTGCCAGAGCCCCTCTCGCCCGGGGCTCACTGAAGAAAGACTTTTGCCAGTGGCAGAAGTGAGGGGAGAAGCGCCGAGCCGCGGAATCTGGAGAAAGAGGGAGAACCCAGGGAAGTGGCAGCGAGTTGGAGGCCAGATAGCGCTGGAGCCTGGGACCTGAGTAGCCATTGTCCCCTGGAGAGATAACCCCTCCCTCCAGTATCCAGGCAACCAACACAGCCACACCAAGCTCCACCCTGAACTGTAAAAAAAAAAAAAAAACAGTCCCGGAGATTACTAAGAGACAGACCTAAAGAGAGACTCTTGGACCCAGCAGTTGGATCCTGAGAATAACAATAATACAGAAGACTGGGATCTTAAGCCAGCCAGAGGAACATTTTACTTCTTCGTATATATATTTTATATTTTGTATTTTACACTTTTTTTTTAATTTCTTATTTTTTATTATTTTTTTAATTGGTATCTTCTTATTACTGTATTACCTCTCCTTTTCTTTTCCTTTTTTCTCTTTGTTTCCCCTGTTGGTGTCTGTTGCTTTATTCTCTAGTTCTCTTCACTTTACTTTTCAATCACTTTATTTTATTCTGTTATTATATTATTTTTTGGCTATCTTTATACCATTTTTGAAATCCAATTTTTTTTGTAAAGTCATTGTATCTTATTTTTTTTAATATTTTTTTTTCTCCTCTTTCATTCTCTTTCCTCTTATCACCCATCCCTATTCAACTTCCTCTATACTGAACTGAGATCCTCCCTGTGTACCTCCAATTCTTAACCGTATCTTCTGTATACAAGCTCAGCATCTAGAGATTCTGCTCCCATCCTCTCTGCTGGGGGTGGTCACTTATTGTGGGGTTACTATTGTCGTTAGTACA
>PVJC01033939.1:0-19091 GCA_004026665.1 Murina feae
GCTCTGTGCACTCGGGAGGTCCCTCAGCCCGGCCTGTGCCCTCTCGCAGTCTGGGACCCCTCGGGGGATGCCCACCTGCTGGCGTGCCTGACCAGCCTGGGTGAGGGGCTTTCAGGCTACCCACAGCTCCCATTGCCCAACGTCCCAGCAAGGCTGGCTGGACCCAGATTTCCGGAGTTTTTTCTCCTATAATTGATACTGTTCCTTGAAGGCCTGGGGTAATTGATACACTGTTCCTTTAAGGCGGCCTTCTAACTACTAACGAAGCCTCCTGTGCTTCACCTCGCAGCGTCTATAATGAAACAATTGTTATTTTTACTGGTTAGGCCGGAGCTGCTCTTTCCTTCAGCTCCGGAGGATTCTGTGATTGTTACAATGTTTCAAAAAGCTGTGTTTCGCTAGAGGCAGTTTAATCGGAGCTGAGCTGAAGGGCGCAACTTCACTTTCGCTCCTGCCGCAATGGAAAGGGCTGTTTACTCAGGTCCGGGAGTGGCGGCCGCCATGTTGGCTGGGCTAATTTGCATACAGCCGCTCTGATTGGCTGGTGGGCGTGGCTTACCCTGTCTCGGAGAAACGGTTAATTTTAATATTTCGCTTTTATTAGTTTAGATAAGATTTTTTAAATAAAATTTCCCAGGGTTAATATCTGCTTTTGTTATATTCCTGTTAATAATTTTACTTTTATCTAATAAAAAAGTATGACTATTAAAATTGCTCAAATTACCATTTTCATATTTGTTGTCAGAGTGTATCAATGAGCATGTGTCCTACATAAGTAATTAATATGACTTTCAAGAAGGCATTTAAACTCAAAATATATATGTTTGCTCCTAACCAAACCTTTCTTTTTTAAATTTTTTTATTGATTTCAGAGAGGGAAGGAGAGGAAGAGAGAGATAGAAACATCAATGATGAGAGAAAATCATTGATCAGCTACCTCCTACATGGCCCCTGCTGGGAATTGAGCTCGAAACCAGGGCATGTGCCCTTGACTGGAATCAAACCTAGAACCCTTCAGTCCACAGGCCAGTGCTCTATCCACTGAACAAAAACAGCTAGGGTTTTTTTTAAAATTTTTTTAAAATATATTTTTATTGATTTCAGAGAGAAAGGGAGAGGGATAGAGAGATAAAAATATCAATGATAAGAGAGAATCATTGATCAGCTACCTCTTGCACACCCTTTCCTGGGGATCAAGCCACAACCTGAGCATTTGTCCTGACTGAGAATTGAACCGTGACCTGCTAGTTCATACGTTGACTCTCAACCATTGAGTAACAGTGGCTGGGCCCAACTATTTTTTTATTCTTTTAATATGGCATCCGATTTGGAAATTTTAATTTTACTAATTTACACATATCCATTATTTTAGGCATATGATGAATATGTGTAAATTACATAAACACACACACAAAAACTAACAAATACATATACTTAAAGGCTCAATTTTGACATCCATTTCATACAAAAGAAGAGTAAAATTGGTTTTAATTGAAACGGGCTAGTAAATCTCTTTAGTCTTAATGATTCTTTTATGAAGAGGTTAGCCAAAGAGTTTTCTTTTTTAGATGATATATATATTGGGCTCAATATATGTGTTCCTGAGCTTCTCTCCGATCTATGACCATATACTAAAGACACTACGATTTTTACAGAAAAAATTGTGGTTATAATTTAAATACTAATTGCCACAAAAAAAACTTTGGTTTTCTGTGTCCTCCCTTTGCATCTAAAAAATGGAGGCAACTATGTCCTGATTTTGTGATTTTATTTAGAATTACATGAGCTAAGTCACTCTTGAAGAGCCTAGATAATAAGCTTTCAAACTTGCCACCTCATTGGAGTAACGTGAGGAAATTTTAAAGACCTAATTTTCAAGAAAATGTATCCTATATAATAAAAGGCTAATATGCAAATTGACCAAACGTCATAACAACTGGTTGCTATGACATACACTGACCACCAGGGGGCAGACACTCAACGTAGGAGCTGTTCCCTGGTGGTCAGTGTGCTCCCACGGGGGAGGGCTGCTCAGCCAGAAGCCAGGCTCAAAGACTGTGAGAGGGTGCAGGTTGGCTGAGTGCATGAATCTTGTGTACCAGTTTTCTAGTATTAAATCAAAATAAATGGGAGATGGGGGATGGGATCCAGGCATCAGCAGTTTTAATATCCTTCCAGGTAATGCTAATATATAGCCTACTTCAAGAAATATAGGCCTGAAGCAAGAATTCTCAAACCTCAGTTGGAAATTGCTCAACTGGAGTTCCAGTTAAATCCAGGCTCTGAGTAGTTCTGGGGAGGTTCTTAAATTCTGCACTTTAAAAAAACCCTCATAATGATGCTGGTTTCTTTAGTTCATATAGTAATTGCTCCCATAGTTCAAAGGTTTGAAAAACAAGCACAAGTTAGAAAACAAATTTATTTCTTTTTTAACTCACTGAAATGATATAACTTCTATACTCAGCACATTAATTTATATCGTAAGGCACAACCTTTATTAATCTTGTTATTACTATTATCACAAATTAAATCATTGGAACATTTTATTTCTGAAAAACGAATGATTCCTCATTTCTCTCAAGGTAAGACTAAAACCTAAAAACTGAACACTTTATTTTTTATTTTATGTAGAAAACTATTAAAACTAGGAGAATAAATAAAATTGCATTTTACTTATAGATGGCAAGAGTGTAAAATTATGTTATTACTCAAATTTGAACTTTTAAAATTAAAAACCAACTCATATTTTGCATGCTACCTTATCAAAACACTATTCTAAGATACACACACACATGCCATAATTGTTTAAAAACAGAATTATATTAGCATAAATATTAGAGTTTTTTCCGGATGAGTGCTTCTGAAGAATTATAGCCATTATATTTTAGAACCCTTTTGTTTTCTTTCCAAATAGCTAGTGGTATTAATGAGATTTTCTGTTTTTGCCTCAAGAATTTGTTAGATTTGTTATTGGGCTTCAGAGAGATTATTTCATGTTGTAGCTATATTTTATATACTATTGTTCTTTCTAAAGGGTATATTTTTTAATGATTAAAATTTTTATGAGATTATATAGGAAAAAATAAAAAAATAGATTCCTAAAAGATATATACTAGATATTTATAATTTTCTCTTTTTGAATAATTATTTGAAAGGTTATATTTTTGTTCACTAACTTGTTTAATCATTTATTACAGAGATAAAAGGACACATAAATTATTATTGCCAATTAATATAATTATAAAATATAGGGGTTTTTTTTGAAGAGGTGTAAGGGACTTATAATAAGAGAAGGAAGAGTTTACATGATCCCCAGTCTCTTGTGGTCTCATAGAAAGCAGTGCCCAGTGGGCCATGCTGGACTGCACTCATACAGGCTGTTCCTGTAATCAATGGTATCCCACCTTCTGAATGACTTATGCTTTGTAGGGACACTGAATCAGGGAACTTCTAAATGAGGTTATAATAATGAAATTTACTCCTCGTTGAGGAAAAGGCCCATGTATAAATGAGAACCTCTCAACTTCAGGACTACTTCATGTGCTCTTCCTACTGGCTGACTCAGCCTGGGAGTGTCAGCTCACTGATGAGTATATTTACACTCATTCTACTCGTTAATCATTATATGATTTTGTTAAAGAGCAATCACAAAAAAGTTTTTTTGCATAATAATAGTTCCAAAATATATTAAAGAACAAATCTAAAGCACATGATTAGTTAAAAACTATACATTGATTATTCTAGGTTACCTGGAAATCTTCCTACTAAACAAATACAGTATCCATTTAAATGCAATATTTCAAAAATATTTCCCAGGTTAATAGAGAGTGATTGAAATGTTGTTTGATAAAAACAAAAGTTCAGAGCTATTTTCCAATCAATGTAATATCTAATTTCCAGTGTCCAATGTAATGTCCAATGTTACAATGAAATATGAAGTAAATAATAAAATGACCCAGGGTCTACACTAGATCATCTCTGACATGTATTGGAAACATGTACATACTAACTTTTATTGCTGATTATAAATACATATGTAAATATATTACCAATAAATAAAATGGCACATAGCAACTTAAAATTGCATAAGATTACAAATGTTAAAAAAGTAATGTCTATATCACAGTAAGAAACATAAGTTATTTAGTGGTAATAGAAATAAGAGAAAAATAATAGAAGCAACAATGTAAATATGAAGACTACCTGAGTGCAAGTGCTTTTCATTTACTATTTCTATGATTTTGTATGAATTTCATAAAGTCCTCAGGACTTGTTTCATCATTGTTAAAACAAGAACCCCTCTTCCCCCCCCCCCCCACACACACACCTGCACAGGTGAAGGCAATGTATCAGGTTATTGAACCACAATGTATAGACATTGCTGAATTTTTTGTTTGGTGATGAAATTTGGGAAGAAATCACACGCACATTTAAATATAGATAATACCTAAACACTTCCACAGATTATTTATGCAAATATGAAAATATGTATTTTATATTTTAATATATATTTTATATGATATGGTTAAAATAACCGTGGCACATCTATATTCATTGCAAGTCCCAATGTTAGGTTGATAATTCAGAACAACTTAAATCATATTAGAATTACTTTTAGGCAGAAATCATTACTCAATTAAGAAATCTAAACTAATAAAAGCGTAATATTAAAATTAACCGTTTCTTCGGGACGGCCTAAGCCATGCCCACCAGCCAATCAGAGTGACTGTATGCAAATTAGCCCAGCCAAGATGGTGGAGGCCGCAGCCCTGGGCTCCGCCATCTTGGAAGCCTGGGTCATGGGAAGGTATCTGGGGCCCTGGGCCACCAGATGCCTTCACCCGCGGAGAAGCTATCGGAGGAAGCGGGGACCAGCCTGGCGGGACCCCGCAAGCCCCCTGCCGGGAGGTCGATCGGGGCCCCAACGGCCTCCCGGGGCAAGCCGGACCTCGCAAGCCCCTGCCGGGAGGTCGATCGGGGCCCCAACGGCCTCCCGGGGCAAGCCGGACCCCGCAAGCCCCCTGCCGGGAGGCCGATCAGGGCCCCAACGGCCTCCCGGGGCAAGCGGGACCCCGCAAGCCCCCTGCCGGGAGGCCGATCAGAGCCCCAACGGCCTCCCGGGGCAAGCCGGACCCCACAAGCATCCTGCCGGGAGGCCAATCGGGGCCCCAACGGCCTCCCGGGGCAAGCCGGACCCCACAAGCCCCCTGCCAGGAGGCCGATCAGGGCCCCAACGGCCTCCCGGGGCAAGCGGGACCCTGCAAGCCCCCTGCTGGGAGGCCGATCTGGTGGCCAGCAAGACTGGAATGGCCTCCCAGGCGGAGAAGCCTGGGAGGTGGGGGGACCCCATGCCCCCTCCTGGGAAGCGTATGGGGTGGCCAGCGCCACTCCATTGCTTCCGAGGCAATGGCCCAGAGGGTCAGTGGGAGCTGTGGCCAGCCTGAAAACTGCCCTTGGCCCCTCATCCAGGCTTGCCACACCCTCTGGGGTGAGGATCTCCACTGGGGTGCTTGACCAGCCTGCAAACAGACATTGGCCCCTCACCCAGGCTGGCCAGGCACACCAGCAGGTGGCCATCCCCAGAGGTGTCCCAAGCCGTGAGAGGGCACAGGCCGGGCTGAGGGACCCCCCTCCCCCACCACCCCAGTGCACAAATTTTTGTGCACCGGGCCCCTAGTGTTATATATAAATGAAATGCAAGAAACTGTTCAAGAATCCCTACTTAAACCAAATTTAAATGTTCTCAATCGATTTTTGTGTGCAGTAAGAAACATCTCAGAATGAATGTGAAAACATATGTTACAACACAAGAAACAATGAGTGAAAAGAATTGAAAACATCCAGTTGAATGATATTGGCATAATTTCTTAAGAGTTGGTATTTGACATGATCTATAAATGATAGAGTATTTAAAGGTGAAGATTGTGGCAAAAGAACAGTTTTTATTATTCTGTGGGATTCTCTTTGTACATGTCAATGTATCTTTCATAAAAGATAACCAAAGAAAAATAGTGCCTTAACTGTTTTCTCAAATCAGTTCATTTTTATGAAATATTAACACATTGTCTTTCCTTATATTTAGTAGTCACTCTGTATTTATACTTACAAAGTTTCTCCTATTGTTGTTATTCTAGTAATAACAATATTAATATTTGAGGAATTTACTACATGGGATATGTTGTTAAATACTGTTAATATTGTTTTGTTCTGTTAGTGTTATCTTTGGCATTTTAAGATTAGAATGATGTTTAAAGAAAATTACCTATATGACATGTGTAATCAAAGTACATATTTAAGATGGGTAGGAAGATGTATTAACAATAGTAATATTCAGATACAATTTAATATGATAAGTAATATCATATTACCACCAATTTAATATGATAAATAATATCATTTTTACCACCATATAACATATCTTAGAACAAGTTTACTAGTATTGTGTTTGTAAGCATTGTAAAACACTTCCTAATCAAATGAAGTTATATGTAAAACATGTATCTAATCACAGTTCAGGGCAATAACAGTATTAACTAGCTACTTTTCTAAGATTTAAGGAGTGTTATGCCTAATTGATTTAACATTAGAAATGGCCTAAATCACTTATAAAACAAAGTTATTTCTAATTATTGAAACTGTGACTTGATTTTGAATTAAAATTTAAAAGACCAAGTCACAGTGCCTTAAATATAACATACGTTCTCTCAAAGATCAAAAATAATAACTAAGTTAATGCCTGTAATTATTTTTAGTACAACATTAATATGCCTCATGAAGTCAGTATTGCTGAAGTAAGAAGGCATTTACCTCTAAATAGTACCAGTTTCTTAACCATTTGATTACCCTGTCCCTAAAATTACCATTAGTACATAATTAATTGTAAGCTGGACTAATGCAATGTTGGTATGCATCGGGCATCTGCCCCTTCACTACTAAATGACTTAATTATCTAGCTGCTGAACTGCTTCTGGCTACTCTGCTGCCAACCTCCTAAGAAATTGTCCTGAGATGGAAAGAGTTTTCACACAAGAAATGCCAATGTAGGAATATAAGGACATGGTCCTCTCTCTGCAATACTGCATAATCACAGAGAACTATATATAATATATATATATATATATATATATATATATATATATATATATATATATATGCCTTACATCAGAATGACTGGAATGACTAGAACGACCAGTCACTATGACATGCACTGACTGCCTAGACACTCAATGCAGGAGCTGCCCCATGGTGGTCAGTGCGCTCCCAGAACAGGAGCGCTGCTCAGCCAGAAGCTGGGCTTATGGCTGGTGAGCGCAGCTGTGGTGGCAGGAACCTCTCCCATCTCTGTGGCAGCACTAAGGAGGGGCAAGCCAAGTGGTAAGGAGTGAGCAGGCAGGCAGTAAAGAGTGAGCAGGCAGGTGGCTAGGAATGAGCAGGAGGGTGGTTAGGAGTGAGCAGGCAGGCAGTTAGGAGTGAGGGGTCCCAGATTGCGAGAGGGATGTCTGACTGCCAGATGTCTGACTGCAGGGATCAGAACTAAACCGGCAGTTGGACATCCCCCAAGGGGTCCCAGATTGTGAGAGAGCACAGACTGGGCTGAGGGACTTCCCCCCCATGCATGAATTTCATGCACCAGGTCTCTAGTTTATTTATAACAGCTAGATTGAGTCTTGGTTAGAAAATGGAGCAAAGTAGAATTCTCAATAATTAATGATAGGAGTAAAATTGGTGCATTTTGGAAAGTTTAATGAAATTGAATACCACATATAATGCAACTCAGAAATTCTTCTCTTAGGCAATATAAAAATGCCTGTATGCACGTTTCAAACCCCATGTATAAGAATATTCATATAGGCAGTATTCAGAACATTGAAATTACATGATGTCTTTCAGTAGAATCTATATATATAAAAGCCTAAGCGACAAGCCTACTGGTCCACCAGGTGACCGACCAGTAGCTATAATGTGCACTGACAACCAGGAAGCAGATGCTCAATGTAGGAGCTGCCAAGCTGTGGTAACTTGGCAGCAGCAGTTCTTGGGTGATGCACTGGGAACCAGAGAGGAGGGAGTCTGATACTGGGTTGCATCACCTGAGAACCACCCTTTCGCAATCCAGGACCCCTCAGGGGATGTCGGAGAGTAATTTTCAGCCCAGTCCCCAGAGGCCAGGCTGAGGGACCCCAACAGTGGATGAATCCGTGCAATGAGCCTCTAGTATTAAATAATGTGCACAAAATGATAATATATGAAAATAAATGAGTTAATGCTACATGAAAGGATAAATTTTATAAACATTACCACAGATGTATGGTTTCATAATTATAAAATACAAAGTTAAGCAAAATTAATTTATGCTTTTAAAAATCAGCTCATACTTAACTTTGGGTGCAGGGCAGAACTATTGATTTAGAGGTGCTATGTTAGAGGCATCTAGAGTTCTAGAAATATTAATTGGTGGGTAATTACAGATTTGTTCACTGTGATAATTTATTGAAATGAACACTTTTGATTTAGGCAATTATATTCAAGTGTTACACTGCATCTAAAAATGACTAAAAGTATTTTTTAAAAGTTTCAAAGGCTGCTTTTTTCTTTGCTTAAGATATAAATTTCATTTTTGCAGTTAGTTAGAAATGGTTACATTGAAGGCAGCATGTTATGTTCAAATTAGTCATGAACAAATGGCTAGATCAAGATTAATATTCTTGTAGTTCCATTAAGTATCTGTGTGAGTTTGGGAAAGTCATTTAACTTTTATGGGCTTAGTTTACCCTGTCTACATAATTGAAAATCTGCAGATTTTTAGTTTAATAATTCTGCAAGTGTTTGGTTTACAAGTGGGACATTTCATATTTGGACATTCCAATATCCGTGTTACCTTATTTTCCCTTAGAAATATAAAGTGCTTTAAAAAAATCTGGGCATATCATTCCCTAGAAAGAATATAAGAAATATGCCCTCAGATTTCAAATGCAACAGATTTTATGCCACGTTATTACATTCTGGCTATTAAATTATACTAGTAAGTGTAGGTGTTGGATGAGAATGTCAGGCTACTTCCATAGAGCTAATTCATAAAGGAAGAATTTGCCCTTCTCTCTTTCCTTCCTACTTGCCTACATTGTTATGATTGGAGTTACAGAAGTCAAAGGAAAACATTAGTTGACTCAGGTGTAGAAAGCACAAGTAATGAAGTGGACTATTATATAGAGAATTCCATAGAGATGCCCAACTCTGAATTGCTGACATCCAGACTTCTTTTATATGAAAGAAATATAGTTTTGATTAATTCAATGCTATTAAGTATTTTCCATAATATACAAATAAACAATTTTCAACAATGTGGCTGACACATATAATTAATTATAAGTTTTTCTTTGATAAAATAATACTAATTTTTAACATTAATTATTATGGATAAATCCAATGGTGAGTGGTAAACATAAAGCATAAAACTGCATAATCATTGCCCTTTAATTTGTAATCTCAAAACTAATTTCTGCATGCCTTTACTACTTGCCTTGGAGTCTATCTGAACTATTGCCAAAATGTGCTTGCCCATCCTTCATCTCTGAATAAAGAATTCGTTTAGTCTGCAGTGTCTTTTAGTTTTTGTAGTACATCACTGAATGTGTTTTCTGGAAGAAATATGAAGTATCTACACTGCTACTGGTACTTTTTATTTTCCACACCCAGTCAGTATTGTTACAATGCTCTATGTTTTTTATAGCTACACTAGAGGCCTGGTACACGAAATTTGTGCACTAAGGTGTGTGTGTGTGTGGGGGGGTTCCTCAGCCCAGCCTGCACCCTCTTACAGTCTGGGAGCCCTTGGAGACATCCGTAGCACTGTTGCAGAGGCAGGAGAGGCTCCTGCCACCACCACTGCACTTGCCAGCCATGAGCCTAGCTTCTGGCTGAGTGGCACTTTCCCTGTGGAAACACACTGACCACCAACAGGCAGCTCCTGCATTGAGCATCTGCCCCATGGTGGTCAGTGCACATCATAGCAATCAATCATTCTACTGTTTGGTCAATTTGCATATTAGCCTTTTATTATTTTTTTTTTATTTCATTGCTTAAAGTATTACAACAAGTGATAGATAAGTATTACAACAGATGATAGATAGATCTCCATTTTTTCCCTTGCCCTTCCCTCCCTTCCTCCCTAACCCCCAGTTTCCCGTGTCCACTGATTATGCTCCTATGGATGCATGCAAGTCCTTCAGTTGATCTCCCAACTCCCCCCCAACCATCCCCAGCCTTCCAGCTGTAGGATGATAGTCTATAGGATCTGTCCACTTCATGAAATTACCATTATGATAATGTTTACCTCATTGCTAGTAATGTTTCTAATATGAATTTGTCATTTCCATTACAGAAGTTAATTAATACTGAGATATTTTTCCTTATAACTAAAGAAATCACTCTAATGGGTTAGATTTTTTACAATTTCATGTAATACATAAAGACAGTAACCTCCATAAAATATATTTTCACCAATTTTGAACTAAAACATTGAAATTGTGAAAACATCTTTAATCAATAGTAATAATGATAATTTTCTATGACATATTTAAAAACACATGGGATACATTCTTAACTGTCACAATTAGCAGATGTCAATAGAAACATTTTTAATACATTCAAATCAGCAAGTAAAATTCACTCGAATCAATAATGTAGTGTTTCCTACATAGAGGTTTTCATGATAATGTTATGAAATTCTTCTTTTGAAGTTTTCATTTAAAAGTATTTCCAATCAGAATTTTGCTCATTTTTATATGGGAATATTTTGGTGAAATTTAACCTTGGATTTGTATTTAGGAAAATCTGGTCCAAATCTGGTTTGCCATTTACAGAAATGAATTAGAAAATCTAATATGTTTCTATTTTATTTTCATAGCTAGGGCATATATTTATCTCTGTATAAAAATATAAATATTTAAGAAAACACTCATAGGAACCAAAATATTTCACCAAAATTTGATCATTATATGAAAAAAAAAAATGTATGCAAAGTAGTGACTTGGCTTCCTTTAGCTTATAAAGTACATGTAAACTTGGCCTCTGCCCTCCAGGAACTTTTGGTATAATTGTCTGAACAAACTTTTACTAGTTTATTAGGATCGCTAGTGTTTTAGCAAACAAAAATATATCCCAAATATAGAAATTTATTTTTATATAATACTCATGCTTATTTGAACCTTGATTTATTTCCCTAATCATATAACATTATTTATGGTAATATTTTCTAGGTTAGATAAATATGCTAGAGTAGTCTATGATGATATACATAGTGCTTCAGTATGTCTGTTTCTGATATTTAATTTTAGTCAATATCATTAAGGTGTTTTTTTCTTTATTGTTTGGTTTATAGAAATGATACATCAGTACTATTGCCTTTTTGTTTTACACACACACACTTTGTTAAATGCATGTTAGCACATGCATTTAAAATGTATGAACTAAATAACTACTCAGGAAAGCTATGCAAAAATTATTCTATATAACCTTGTTAGTCTTTCTTCTCACTGAAGAGTTTGGTGTTATCAGAGTGAAATTACAGGAAATCCTAAAAGTGCCAATTATAATACTCAGAGTCACGTTTTCTGTAGCTGGCTCTGTTTTTCCTTATAATTGTCAGTGCTACAAATGCAAAGTAGCTTTAGTGCTGTCAAGACAGAACATATTAAATGACTATTAAATGACTAAATGACTATTAAATGATTAAATGACTATTAAATGACTAAACTACCAAGCTGATGAAATTATTAATTTGATTAAATGGAATTTTTTTTGTGTATAGATGTGTATGTGTGCATGTGCATTCATCCTATATAATAAAGAAGTAATATGCAAATTGACCATCACTCCAACACACAAGATGCCTGTCCTCATATGGCCAAAGATGGCCACCCCCATGTGGACACAAGATGGCTGGCAAGGGAGGGCAGTTGAAAGGGACCAGGCCTGAAAGGGAGGGCAGTTGTGGGTGACCAGGCCTGCAGGGGAGGACAGTTGTGGATGATCAAGCCAGCAGGGGAGGGAAGTTGGGGGTGACCAGGCCTTCAGGGGAGGGAGGGCAGTTGAGGGTACCAGGTAGGCAGGGCAGGGCAGTTGGGGATGACCAGGCCTGAAAGGGAGGGCAGTTGTGGGCGATCAAGCCAGCAAGGGAGGGCAGTTGGGGGGAACCCAGACCTTCAGGGGAGGGCAGTTGGGGGAAACCAGGCCAGCAGGGAAAAGCAGTTAGGGTCGACCAGGCCTTCAGAGGAGGGCAGTTAGGGATGACCTGGCCGGCTGGGGAGGCAGTTAGGGGCAATCAGGCCGGCAATGGTGCAGTTAGGCATCGATCAGGCTGGTGGGGGAGTGGTTAAGGAGTGATCAGGCTGGCAGGCAAAAGCCATTAGGGGCAATCAGGCAGGCAGACAGGCAAGTGGTTGGGAGCCAGCATTCCTGGAGTGTGAGAGGGATGTCCGACTGCCCGTTTACGCCAGATACTGGTAGGATCCTGGTAGGATCGGACGTAAACGGGCAGTCGGATATCCCTCAAGGGATCCCAGATTGGAGAGGGTACAGGCTGGGCTGAGGGACACCCCCTACCCCATGCACAAATTTTATGCACCAGGTCTCTAGTATATACATAATTATATACATCTATATCACCTATAAACTATTATGATATGTAAGCCAATTGATTACTTCATGTTAAATTTTATATGTATTCTGACTAGCTATCAGGAAACAGGATAAAAAAGAATTTCCAATTGAACTGTCAGAGATTGAGGTAATAAGAGGACCTGTGTTACTTTGAATCCCCTCTTAGCGCTAAGCTCAAAGCAGAATTATCTGAGAAGTTCATTGCAGTTGTTGTCAAAACCTAACAATAGAACAGCGATGTCAGGGCAGCTAGATGTCGTTTATATTTGGAAATGAAGATAAGATAAAGCCTTCTGGAAGGAATGCTCCAATTACAAAGCAAGATTATGCTGCCTAAAATTAGGATAATTTCTATAAATATAACTTAACTTGGATTCAATAGTGTAATCTCTGGAACACAAAGAGAGATAAAGCATAGTGTTTTTAGCATGTGAGTTCTTGGGTTACACTGAGATTGATTTTTTTTCCCCTCCACCACTCTATAGCTATGTCACATCAGTAAGTGTCTTTAGAGAGGAGCCATAGAAGGTGGTACAAGAAACCTAAGCTAATTCTATTATGTACCCCCAAACAAATGAAAGAGCAGATACAGATCTTTGTCTCAGCATGGGCTTCTCAGAGAACCTGACCTTAGACATTTGGAGCCAGAGATTACCCCAAGTAGCCAATTCTAAAATGGGAGTTTGGAGTTGGATTGTTTACTGGCTGGTTGGCAGTGAAGACCCCATCATTAGTGGCAGTTGGATCACTAATAGCCATTTCTTTTGGTAGTCATATAATTATTAAAATTACATAGCTGTTGAATTAAGTTGAAATACTAGTGAAAGGAAATGTCCTAGGAAGTACAATTTCTTAGGATTTTGAGAGTTACTACTAATAAGTAAGAAACACTTTATGAAATCCAGTACTGAGTTCAATTGATATCTCAGAAAGGCTGAGGATGATTAATCTCTAAGTGTGAAAACCAGATGTCCTCTATGGCAGCATGTGAGCACTCTCATTTGCTGCAGCTGGAATATAGAAAATAGATAAGGTCAGGGCTAAACATAATTATGAGAGAAGCAGAGCTCAAGAGAAAGTTTTATTCTCAATCCCAGAAATATGACACTAAGATCACACTCTGAAAGGAATGATTAGAACTCAGGCTTCTATGCAATTATATTTGTATATGCTTTCAAATCTCAGATTCTCCTGGGGCATTGGCACTTGCTAAATTGTTCCTCTGTGTCTCTGTCAAATCATATAATTCCCCACTTGTTTAAAGAAAATTCAGAGGTCTCTTCCTTATGGGAAACATATATTCCACTCATTAAATTCATTACTCCTCCCCTGGCCACAATTTTAATAAATACCATTGTATTAGTTTTCTGTGGCTTCTCTAACAAATTATCACAACTTTGATGCTACAGAAATGAACATTTATTCTCTCTAGGTCCAAAATCAGTATTTTTCTGTTCAAAATAAAGTGCTATCAGGGATGTGCTCCCTTAGGGGATTCTGGAGAAGAGTTCATTCCTTGCCTCTTCCAGCTTCTGGTAGCTACTGGCATGCCTTAGTTTATGGTTTTAAAACTCCAATCTCTGTCTGTACCTTCACTTTGCTGTCTTCTCTTCTGTACAATCTTCCTCTGCCTCACTCATGTAAAGATGCATATGATTGCATAAGTGCCTACCCTGATAATCAAGATTAATCTTTCTGTCTCATCTCCTTGACCCTTTTCCTCATAAAGTAACATTTACAGGTCTCTAGGATTATGACTTGATATTTTCGGGTGGCCCTTACTTAGCCTACTACAGACATTAATTCACAACACTATCAGATGTGGAAAGAGCTAGGCATCCTGAAAAAGGAACAGACTATAATATTAATGAATTCCAGCATTTTGTTAACAAGTTCTAGGTATGTATATGATTGTATCCTGAAGATGCTGAATCAAAGGTGAATGAATGAATGAATGAATGAATGAATGAAAGGTTGGATTAAGAATAATTATATTCTACCTAAAAACCACTTTCCTATGAAAGAGTAAACATCTTATTGAATTACAAATTTGGCTGACCCCTGAATATTTTAGATAGAGAGTGGGCAAAAGTAGGTTTACCATTGTAATATAAATAAATAATACAATAATCTGTAATATAAAAGCATAATATGCTTATTAGACCAGACATCCTTCCAGACGAAGCCATGGCAGCAGGGGCCGAGGTCGAGGCAGCCGCCGTGCAGCAAAAGCCAAGCCCCTTGCACAACTTTCCTGCATTGGGCCTCTAGTTAATACATCATAATTCAAGAATAAACTATGTGTTTTGCATACTCGCAACTGTAAACCTACTTTTGTGTTTTGTGCCTAGGGACCAGAAGGTGAGAAAAGAAGTCACTGTAAGACAAGGGTGATTACTTCTGATAAGAGACAGATATGCTTTCACGAGATGGGAACAGGGAGGAATAGATTTGTATAACCTGGTGGTCCACTTCCTCATTCTGAGCGGGTTGACTTATAACACAGGCAGACAGTGCAGGGGTCCATTGGAAGACAAAGGCAGGTGGAACATAGACAGGGGCAGACAGGGCAGTTTGAGCAAGCCTAATCACAGAAACCAACCATGCAGAAATAATAAAATGTTTCTAGACTCAAAGCAGGAGGCATGGGAAAACAGGGGAGGGCCTGCAATAATAAGGTGCATTGACACATAGAAACAGAAAAAATTCGGCATAGGAACAGAGAAAGAACACATAGAAAGGGAAAGAAAATTCAGGTTCATTGCTGGGAAAGAGCATTTGAGGGAATCAATCAGGTGATATCACGGAGCAGGCTTAGAGCAAATCTATACCCCTGGACTACAAGGCTTTAACAGGCAATTGGACTCCCCATGCGGGGAATCCGAATGAGTCTGTAATAAATTTTCCACAGTTTTGCTTAAATCTTCTGGTCCACAGAGGCATCTCAAGACACAACCCCAGGAAAAAAAAACCTTGGCTCACTGTTCAGGTTATCAATGCCTTAGTATTTTTATTGCCTAATTATAACTGTAAATATGTATGTGCAGCATTCCTAGTCTGAGAAGAGAATGGTTACAAAGAGCTCAGATCACTTAGGAATGAAGGTTTCAGTACCATCGCCATATAAATCACCAAAGCCTCCAGAGGTGATAACTGGGAGTGAGAATTTAGAATAGATAATGAAGGAAAAAGATGATGGAAACTAGTTATAGCTCTGAAAACAACTGCAGAGTTGGGTCTGCATGTCACTAACCTCCTCCTTTCACATTTCATCTGAGGAGGGGAGGCCCAGGAGAGCTGTAGAAGCATTGCTTTCCATATATATGTGAAGAAGTCTATTTGTGTAGCATATGAAGCTATGAAATTGCAGATAAGATATTTTCATGCTTCTGAATGTTCAGGGCTTGCAGAGCAAAAAATACCAGCAATATAGATTAAAAATGGTTGAATAGTAACCCTAAGAGTAAAATTCTCCTGGGAGATTTATAGGTTTATCTCTTCTGAGCTATGTGTTTACATTTCGAAGGAGGATAAAAGCTCAAGCCTTTAGTTTAAAAACCTGGGGACCACTCTCAGAGATTTGTTTACATTGGGGAAATGGGGCTTCTCTCCCTTTCTCAGAAGAGAGTGGCAGCTGGGCAGCAGTTCCTTTACAAGCGCCGACATTTTTCACATCAGGCTTCATTCACATCCAGTCCCCTGTAGGTGCAATTGACAAGTGTGCTCATTGCATTGCCCCGGGGAGACTGGGGTAAATAATTCTGATCTCTCATCCAGAAACTGCATGCTTTACTTTAGAAGAAACTAAATAAATATAATTCAAAGTTATTAGAGATAGGCTTTGGCAGTCATAGTTTTGCTACTCAGGTGTGCTTAACAAAACAATCACAGCTTTGTAGAGCTATAATTGATATGCTAAGAACTGGTGTATTTATTGTAAACAATTGGATGAGTTTGGACACAGGCTTACAACTTGAATACCAATGTGACTAGCAGATGAAGGAGGGAAAACATCTTGCTTGTTTAACATATTGGTTGGCTTGATATGATCGGTAGATTGGCCCTGGTATGTCAGCGCAAGCTGAAAATATATGTTGGATGTGTAGTAGGCAGTTAGGCATAAGAAGAGCAAGGATGGTGGGTCAGGTACAGAAGGGCCCCAGGGTGGAAAGCCCGCAGTGCCTACCGGTGGGAAAATTATAGAATGGGACCTCATGCCCTGGGTGACTTTTCATATCATTGGTCATGTGGTTCAGACCTTCTTCTGACCTTTTCTCCCCTATCATGCCACTAGTCCTGTGGTAGACCTCCTTTGGAGGAACAGGGGAGGTAGAGAATAGCCTCATAAGATTCCCAAACAAGCCTTTGCACAACCACTTCTGTAAGCATGACGCTCTCAAAACAGTGAGGTGTTAACAAAGCCTTGGGTCTGTTGACCACAGAGACAGAGTTTTGGTCAAACTAGAATAAACAGGTAGGTCTCAGTTGTATTTCAGCTCCAGGCACAGACAAGCAGCAAGGCCAGAGCTGATATCAGTGATATTGTTGGAATAACCTGATTTTTATTTAACAGGGAAGAAGTAAAAGGGGAGATCAAATAGTATAGGCATGCCATTGTTCAGCTTTTCCAAAACAACCAAAAAAAAAACCCAACTACATTTAACACTCCAAGTTTGTTCCCTGCTCATTGATGGGAGAAGGGACAGGAGAAAGGCAGTTTAGATGAGTTCCCAGTAAGGTCTGAGTGACATGGGAGGCTAATTGCCTATCAGTCAAACCTGGGAGTCAACGGTCAGGATGGGCATGGCCACTACAAGTGGGAAATGTAGTTTGGTCCTTCTTTCTTTCAGGAACCTGCCCTCTTGGGACTCCTGCTGTGGGGCGGGGAGGGAGGGCGGTTTGCTCCTCTCTGCCCACATGGCACACAGCCATGTTGGGCTCTGCACATGGACTGATAGACTTTAATCTGGCCTGAATGCTGAACCACACCTGGCTGCAATGTGGAATGGAAACTCTGGATGATGACCCTCTTTGTGGCTCTGCTGAACTCCCAGCTGCCCCTCTTTTAGGGCTGGCTTGAGGAAAATGCGACATTGCAACCCAAGAAATGTAACTCTACTCCAATAAAGCCTTCTTCAACATTCCATGCTCCCATGGGTTTCTGAAAATGCTTATTTTAGTGGCACCCCAAGAACCTCAGCCCCAAATGACAGGGGAGTTTTATCTACCAGCATCATTAGTGACTTGTTTCTTTCACTCTTCCTCCTTCTTTTTATTTTATTTTATTTTATTATTTTTTACTTTTAATTTCTTTATTGATTAAGGCATTGCATATGTGTCCTTATCCCCCCCCCCATTACCCTCATCTCCCACTCATGCCCTTACCCCCCTGTTGTCAGTGTCCATTGGTTAGGCTTATATGCATTCATACAAGTCCTTCGGTTGATCTCTTCCTCTTATCCTCACCCGCCCCTACTTCCCTCTGAGGTTTGATGTTCTGATTGATGATTCTCTGTCTCTGGATCTGTTTTTGTTCATCAGTTTATGTTGCTCATTATATTCTATAAATGAATGAGATCATGTGATATTTATCTTTCTCTGACTGGCTTATTTCACTTAGCATAATGCGCTCCAGTTCCATCCATGCTGTTGCAAATGGTAAGAGTTTCTTCTTTTTTACTGCAGCATAGTTTTGCATTGTGTAGATGTACCACTGTTTTTTAATCCACTCATCTGCTGATGGGCACTTAGGCTGTTTCCAAATCAGAGCTATGGTGAATTGTGCTGCTATGAGCATAGGGATGCATATATCCTTTCTGACTGGTGTTTCTAGTTTCTTGGGATATATTCCTAGATGTGGGATCAAATGGGAGTTCCATTTTTAACTTTTTGAGGAAACTCCATACTGTTTTGTTTATTTTGATGTATTGAGTATTTAAATATTTGTATTAATTTCAGAGAGGAAGGGAGAGGAAGAAAGGAATAGAAGCATCACTGATGAGAGAGAGTCACAGATTGGTTGCCTCCTGTATGCCCCAGGGATCAAGCCTGCAACCCAGACATGTGTCCTGACCAGGAATCAAAACATGACCTCCTGGTTCATAGGTCAATGCTCAACCACTGAGCCACACTGGCCAGGCTGGTATATTGGGTATTTAGAGGGCAGATAATTTGTCTTTTTATCTTATAAATGTGTGGATTTTATCTACTTGACATAAATGTTACTACATACTAGTTTAATACAGCAATCCTGTACTTGGGGCACCTCATGGTGAAAAAGGTAGCTTAGTTTTTTGTTGTTGTTGTTGTTGTTTTGGTTTATAAAGCTGAACCAAGTGGTTTTACCAGAGGGTAGACTACAGTACTTATTGTTCTGATTTACATATAGTTCTTTGTTCAGGATTCTGATGAGATCATATTTCTGGCTTTCT
>PVJC01033940.1:0-19091 GCA_004026665.1 Murina feae
GGGAGCAGGAAAAGGCTGGCCTGACCACGAGGCGGGGTTTTCCCTGCTTTCTGGTGGCTGGAGGAAGATGGGCAGTAGGCAAGCTTGGGAGGCAGGCCGCACCCAGCCCTGGTCACAGCTCAAAAAAGAGAACAACATGCAGGGGAGGGCAAGAGTCTGAGAGATCATCATAGAGGGGGTGCCTGCTCCAAGCCTCCATGGTGTGCCTGGGGACAGGCCCCCAGCAGGTAGACACACACAGGAGGACTGCTCCGAGCCTCAGATGCGGCTGGGTGCAGGTCCCCAGTGTCCACACACACACACACACACACACACACATACACAAAAGGCGCCTGGCAGACTGGGGCCATCATAGGACATCCACTGAGGGGTCCCAGACTGTGAGAGGGGACAGGCCGGGCTGAGGGACTCCCTCCACCCCGAGTGCACAAATTTTTGTGCACCGGGCCCCTAGTCTCTATATGAGTCTCAGGTTTCAGGAAACAATCGCCCTTGAAGCATTTCTGAAAGTAAGATTCTCTTCCAGGCCAATGACAGAATTATGTAAACACTGCACCACAAAGTTAATTGGGATCCTGATTGTGCTAATCAGCAGAAGTTTAACCCTCCCACTGGGAAAATACTCAGTTCAGACCCAATGGCCCTTGCCCACTCTTATTTTATCTAGTGGTTAACAGATGTTTGGGTTGTTAGCTTTTGATAGCTGCTTATATCTTCACTGGAGTCCTACCGCTCGCTGAAGTTCTCAGCAAACAAAGTGAGCTGATCTGTCTAGACATCTCTGTAGAGGGGAAAAAGGAATACTCAATACCAACAAAAAATAAGACCAAATGAAAAGAGATGCAATAATTGTCATAAGAACATCCATCAGCGGTATTTAGCACAAGCAGCAAATGTCAAGTGGGCATCCTTCAGTACTAACTTAGACTTTGTAACTCAGACCCATTCCAGGCCCTGCTCCAACTTTCAAAACTGTTATTTTTTAAGTGCCAGCAACATTTTTGTTTCAGATATCAGATAATTGTAAAGCACTTCCCACTAGAATAACGAAAGAATATTATGCCACTGCCATGAAGAGAAAGTATAAATGTAAATCGATATCATGTACCATAAATTACTTTTTATTACAAGACAAGTAAATGACTACCTCTGACTCAGACTTGCTTGCACAATGAAGGATTAGAGAAATGATTATTGTTGCAATCTAAACCTTTAAAGCAAACCCCTTGGAGCTAGAAAGACAGATTTTAGTACTTCTATTATGACTCCACAATACACTGTTAAATCAGCCCCTTTTCTTAAAGCAGCTAGAAATTTATTGCCCAAAAATATGTTGCAGTTGTCATCTGTGAATTCAGAGTCACACAACTGTTAAGTTTAATGAACTATGTTTAAGAAATGAATGAATAGTTATGAGCTTCACAAATCAAATCCTCAAATCTACACTTTGCTTTCCTTGAATTCTAAATGTATTTACAACAGACACAGCTCCACCCCTCATTGGCTTGTCATGCTCAATTTTACAAGGACAAGCAAACACCAGCCGTGTTAGTTGTCTGCCAATTACAGCTGTGGCTGCACTTGGCCCTGGGTATACTGGAAATATAACTGCTAGGGAGGAAAGCACTCTGTAGGCCATATGCTCGCTATTGTGGCCATAAAAATCCACGTGGCTGCTAGTGCAAAGTGCTTTGGGTTATATTGGAGTCATTGGAAAATAGAACCAATATCTAATCTTCTGCAATTCTATGAGAATTAGCTTGTTTTCACTTCAGTGGTATGTTAATGATGTAGATCTAGAACTAAGAGCCCAAGTGTCAAACTCTGAGTTGCAGTCATAATAATAATTATTCAATATCTTTTCTTTCCAAATATCAGCGCCAACCCCCCCCTTCTTTTTTTCAGATGTTACACTACTTTTAAAAATATATATATTTTATTGATTTTTTACAGAGAGGACGGGAGAGAGACAGAGAATTAGAAACATCGATGAGAGAAAAACATCCATCAGCTACCTCCTGCATACTCCCCTCTGGGGATGTGCCCGCAACCCAGGTACATGCCCTTGACAGGAATGGAACCTTGGGACCCTTCAATCTACAGGCTGACGCTCTATCCACCGAGCCAAACCGGCCAGGGCCAGATATTACACTACTTTTTAAAAAATTAAATGTTTATTGTTCAGGTTATTACAGTTGTTCCTCTCCCCCCCCTCCCCCCATAGCTCCCCTCCTCCCAATTCCCACTGCACCCTCTGCCCTTACCCCTCCCCACACTGTCCTCATCCATAGGTGTACGATTTTTGTCCAATCTCTTCCCACACCCCCCACATCCCTTTCCCCCCAAGAATTGTCAGTCCACCCCCTTTCTATGTCCCTGATTCTATTATATTTACCAGTTTATTCTGTTCAGATTTTTTATTCACTTGATTTTTAGATTCACTTGTTGATAGATATGTATTTGTTGTTCATAATTTTTATCTTTACTTTTTCTTCTTCTTCCTCTTCTTAAAGAATACCTTTCAGCATTTCATATAATACTGGTTTGGTGGTGATGAACTCCTTTAGCTTTTTCTTGTCTGTGAAGCTCTTTATCTGGCCTTCAATTCTAAATGCTAGCTTTGCTGGGTAAAGTAATCTTGGTTGTAGGTTCTTGCTATTCATCACTTTGAATATTTCTTGCCACTCTCTTCTGGCCTGCATAGTTTCTGTTGAGAAGTCAACTGACAATTGTATGGGTACTCTCATGTAGGTAACTAACTGTTTTTCTCTTGCTGCTTTTAAGATTCTCTCTTTGTCTTTTGCTCTTGGCATTTTAATTATGATGTGTCTTGGTGTGGTCCTCTTTAGATTCCTTTTGTTTGGGATTCTCTGAGCTTCCTGGACTTGGAAGTCTATTTCTTTCACCGGATAGGGGAAGTTTTCTGTCATTATTTCTTCAAATAGGTTTTCAATCTCTTGCTCTCTCTCTTCTTCTGGCATCGCTATAATTCTGATGTTGGTACACTTGAAGTTGTCCCAGAGTCTCCTTACACTATCTTCATATTTTTGGATTCTTTTTTCTTTTTGCTTTTCCGGTTGGGTGTTTTTTGCTTCTTCATGTTTCAAATCTTTGACTTGATTCTTGCAATCCTCTAATCTGCTGTTGGATCTCTGTACGTTATTCTTTATCTCAGTCACTGTATGCTTAATTTCTAGTTGGTCCTTTTTCATATCCTCAAGGGTCTCACTAAATTTATTGGCAGTTTCTATAAAATTCTTGAAAAACCTTATAACCGTGGTTTTGAACTCTATATCCAGTAGTTTGCTTTCCTCCATTTCTGTCATTTAAGACCTGTTTCTTTGTGTCTGCATTTTGGTTGCTTCCCTGTGTTGATAGAGTGGCTTTCTGTGCTAGGTGTCCTATAGGGTGAGTGGCTCAGCCTCCCCAATTACCTGAGGTGGACACTTTTGGTGCACTCCTTTGTGGGCTTTGTGAAGAGCCTTATTGTAATTAAGCCTTGCTTGCTATTGGTATCACTGGGAGGAATTGACCTCTAGGCCAACTGGCTGTGAGAATCAGCTGTGTCTACTGTGAGAGAACTTCTGTGCTGGAGACACCCTTATGGGGCAAGACTTGCTTCAGTGGGGCTTTAGTGCTCACTGAGTCTGCCTCCTGAGTGTGTCTCTTATGGATCTGAGGAGTTGTAATCTGGATGGTCCCACTCTGACCATTGGGTACACTGGCTCTTGAATCTCTAGTGCGGTACTAATTTAGCCTCTGCCTGAGGCTACTCAGCAGGAGCTATGGAGAGATGTTCAGATTCCTCTTCTTTGTTTGGGGTTTGGAGGTGCCCAGATGAGGCCTGTGAAGCAGTTTAAGCTGCTGTGGGGCCTTGGGCCTTCTTTTGGATGTTTTGCAGTTTGTTAGGTAATTTTAGATTGCAAAGGGCTAGACTTTTCATATGCAAAAGCCTCTGCTGCAGCTTGGGTGGGGAAGGGTCTCAGGGAATCAATAGGGAGGAGCAAACAGTTATGGCTGATCCTCAGCCCAGCCCTTAGAGGCCCCAGGTCTCAGTGTCCTGTGGTAATTGCTGAAAGCACCTCTGAGAGCAAACTGCCCTCGAGTTCCTCCTGATGCTAGACAGTCCAGTTTCTCCCCGTATGAGTCTGGGTCCCCAGAGACTTGCCCAGAACTGGAGTTCAGAGCAGTTGGGAGCTTTTGCCTCCTTCCCGATTGAAAAAGACAACCGCGTCCTCAGTTGCCAGCCCTTTCCACGTGCCTCTGTACCTCTGCACTTTACTTCTGCACCTCCTCTGAGGCTCAGTGTGCTTTTCTCTTTCATCCTAGTTGTAGAATTTCCACTCAGCCAGCCTTCCTGTGGTTCTGGATGATGTCCATTTTTTCTTTTTGTTGTAGTTTTGAAGTGGTTGTGCGAGGCAACAATTTCAGGTGTTTATGCTGCCATCTTGGTTTCTCCCGATATTACTACTTTTAACATACTAACAGAAGCTGCACAAACCATTTAGACTAGCAAGTTAAAAACACAGTACAGGTATATTTTTGGGTGATAAGCAGTCAAAGCAATACTTTCACATAGGCCAGTTTTGTCTAATTCTTCTTGCCATGCTTATCTTCAGAGCAAGACTCATTCTACTTGAGTCTCAGTCTCAGATTGGCCTAATTAGTTCATCCAAGTTTTGCTTGACACTAGGCTTCCACCCAAGATTTCCATCCTCTGTGCTGAGTCAGCCTTTTCTGGGATGACCCCACACAGATACTGACCACTCTTGTTCTGATTCACCATGCCACTCTTGAGGCCAGCTGAAGAACTAGCCTGGTCCTCTCCAGCTATCTCCCCAATTAATCTGGCCCTCAAACTGTGGGCCAAATTTTTCAGCATGATTTTCTGCCTTCTCTAGAGAAAGAGGGATGTTCACAGGATATGAGAACCATCTGATGCTACTTTCACTGAAGAGGGTGTAATTCCCAATATTTGAGGTATATCTTTAAGAACATACGTTTTGCTGGTTTTTAGAGAGAGAAGAAGGAAGAGGGACATAGAGAGAGGGAAACAGCGATACCAGAGAGAAACACCCATCAGCTGCCTCCTACATGCACCTTGACCAGGGATGAAGCCTGCAACCCGGGCTGGTGCCCTGACCAGGGATCAAACCAGTGTCCCTTCAGTACACAGGATGGTGCTCATCCAACTGAGCCACACCTGGCCAGGACTGATATATGTTCTTCTTCTTTTTTTAAAATATATTTTATTGATTTTTTACAGAGAGGAAGGGAAAGGTATAGAGAGTTAGAAACATCGATGAGAGAGAAACATCGATCAACTGCCTCCTGCACACTCCCCAGTGGTGATGTGCCCACAACCAAGGTACATGCCCTTGACCGGAATCGAACCAGGGACCTTTCAGTCTGCAGGCCGATGCTCTATCCACTGAGCCAAACCAGTCAGGGCCTGATATATGTTCTTAATCACACTTCCTGGAGGACCCTTTGCCAGCTCAGGTCAGGCAGGAACTGGATCTTGAACTATGAGACGAGTTTTTCTGAAGAGAAGAAATGACATCACAGGCCATGGGGACTGCATAGACATGAGGTCTTAATCTTGAAAAGGGACTGGGGTTCTTAGGGAACAGGAATTAATTCCTTGTCATTGAAACACCGGAGGCTAGACAAAAAATTGCAAGAGATGAAGCTGGGAGCTCTAGGCCCAAGTGAGGAATCTTGTGTTTAAGTTATGTTGTTTTACTGACCTAAAGGCAGCACCAGCATCTCCAAGGGGAGCCATGTCAATAAGATCTGGCCAATCATAGCATCACATCCTTTTGACTATAATCACTGGTTCAGACATGGACATTCAATCCAGTCAGAAACAAGAGATGCAATGAACCTTCTGCTGGGCCTCTAGGGAAGAAAGCTTTTTGTCCACTGGGACTGTGAGCTTGGAGTTGTCAGGAACGAACATGTAAGATCTGAGAATGGAGGCAATGCAGGAGAAGGCTTCATTGGGAGTTTGGGAGAAACTGAGCTCCTAGATCCAACAATGCATAAAAAGAGAACCAGCCCTAGATGGTTATATCAGTGAATATACTAGTATTTCCTCTTCTGCCAAAGCCAGTTTGAACTGGGTTTCCTATGCTTTGCACCACAAATGGTCTTCAGCTGTACATCATGGATGTCGCACTAAGGTGTTTGGACTTTATGCTCTAGTAAATAAGTAGACAGGGTGTCAGGGTATGGAATCTACATAACTATGTCTCTCTTAATTAATATGTTAGTTGCAAGTGACCTTTCCTAATCCTAAAAAGGCCTGATATTCTCAGGGAACAATAAATAACCCCATATGACACTGCAACATTCTTTAACATATTTGGCTGCACATGGGTTAGCCCTTCATTATACATTCCCTTAGATTGTTTGTCACTGATTCTTCTGTGCTCAACTTGTTCACACCATCAGCTCTTCCCTTGTTGATACAGAGAGCGTGATTCTGCCTGCACCACACAGTCCTGAGCACACAGTAGGTGTTTTCTAAATTGCTTATCTGCCTGGGGCAGAAAGGATGTAAAAAGGAAGGCAAAATCCTTTCACTGATGCCTGTGAATCCTTCTCAGCAAATTTGGTTTCAATGCCCTTATTCTCCCAGAGGAACCTAAATGACCCTATTTACACAACTGCAAAGTCCTCCTGCTCCTGTATATGTTTCTAACAAATCACAGCAATTCGCCCAATTGCTTTGAAATATGTTGAGAATCCCCTTATGACTGCTGAACCCAAAAGGAAAACACCAATCCATTTGAAATGATCAAACCAACAGAATTCCTGATGTAAAAATGTGAAAAATGTATCACAAGGTCTAAAGAGCTATTAATTTAATTATCAGCCTTCTTCATGAACCCTCTGCTCTTGAGAGTTTAATTAATTTGGAACAACCATTTCCAAAAGATGGAGGAAAATATAAATCAAGGTCCCTAAAGATAACCATGCATAAACTTTGATTTATGATTTTCATTTAAGTAAATATGGTCACCCTTTTTGGATATTAAAAGCACAGTTTCTGCCCTGTTACAGTTTGAGTGCCAGGCTATCCTGTATTGGGTGGCAAGTCAGAATTAAATTAATAATCCTTAAAGGGTTTAGAAGATGATAAGTGAATTTTCTTCTGCATTCGACTTATAATTGAGGACATAGTCTTACTGAGATGGAGCTTTCAAAGGAGTTATCTTGAGTCTGTTGCCTGACCTTCCTCATCACCCATTCTTCCCTCACTCCTCTGCTGTCCAGCTCTCTTCCCAACACTCTACATACACCTCTCTGAAAAATCATTACTGATATTCTTATTTATATTTAAAAATAGAAACTGACCCATTGTCTAATTCGAGGCCTTTACGGTCTTCACTCGCCCTATTTTAGGAATTCTTAACATTAATTATTACCCTCTTCTTGTTGATACTCTCTTCCCCTTGGTCTGCAATCCAGTGTATTACCCTTCAAAATGTATCCCAAACTTGTCCATATCTCACACCACTTCCACTGCACCACTTGAGGACAAGCTAGTATGAATTCCTACCCAATCATTCAGCTCCTATTCTGGCCATTCGGTCCAGGACAGAAACAGAAACCAGAGAGACGCTATGCAAGTTTGAAACTAGATCTCACCACTGCCATGTCCTAAGTCCTCCCATGGCTTCTCACCACATTTATTTTATTTTTTATCTTCACCTGAGGATAAAGATGTTTTTATGTTTTTATTTTAAAGAGAGAGAGCCCTAGCTGGTTTGGTTCAGTGGATAGAGCACCGGCCTGAGGACTGAAGGGTCCTGGGCTCAGTTCCTGTCAGGGGCACAAGACTGGGTTGCAGGCTCAACTCTAGTAGTGGGTGTGCAGGAGGCAGTTAATCGATGATTCTCTTATCATTGATGTTTCTATCTCTCCCTTTCCTTTCCTCTCTGAAATCAATAAAAATATAAATAAATAATAAAGAAAGAGAGAAAGAGAGAGGTGAGAGACATGCCCCGACCGTGGATCAAATATGCAACCTAAATATGTGCCCTGAACCACAACCTTTTCTGGTGTAAGACCTGACACTCCAACCAACTAAGCCACTCAGCCTAGGCTCCACTCCATTTAGAATACAACTCTTGCCACGGATTATAAAACCCTACTGTATCTGACCCTGCCCACCTCTCCAACCTCACCAGTCACCACTTGCTGCTGTAGACACACTGGTGTGAACACACCTAGTTTTTCCTCACCTCAAGGCCTCTGACTTTATGTTCTGCTCCCAGGTCTGTGCATCGCTGGTGCTCTCATCTCATCCCAGTTTTATGTCCTTGGAAGGGCCTTCCCCAACGCTTCAACCAAAGTTGTGCCCCCGTTACTCTTTTTACCCAGCCTCTGTACCTGCAGGATAAAGCCAAGGAGAACAAGCAGGGTCGAGAGAAGTTAAAGACAGAGACCTCCAGGCCATTCCTCTGAACTAGTTTCTCAAACCTGATTCCTTAAGCTTTTCTTTCAATCCTGTGAATTACCTCAGCAGTCTTCGCTGTTACATGAACCAATACTTTCTCCTTTTGCTTACATTCATTGACTTGTGTTTTTGTTACTTTCAAAAGTAGCCTCACTACCTTAGAGTAAAAAAATGTCCATGAAAATCATAAATTCAGAAGGTTCAGAAGGCTCCTGAAATAGTTTTCATATATGTTTACACTGAGGCTGCTAATCTTCAGATTTCCAAGGTCTAGTGTACGTCAGTATGTTCCACTAGGAGTGGAATAAGTGCATATAAAATTGGTGACATGAGCAGTTTGGAAAGGAAAGGAATTGCTCCTCTTGGGATGATTTGATTGTAGTGGGTTTTGGAGCTAAAACAGTGAGCAGCATATTGAGATTTAAGATGTGTGATACACATTAAGGAGCTCCACTCTCAAGTGGGAAACAAACACACCCACCACTACTTTAAGGCGAACTGTTACTCCAACACAAGCTGCAGGAGCTGTTAAATCGGCACCACCTTCAGATTTCTACATCAATGCATATGGCCACAGCGCATTCTGCTTCTGTAAGAAGCCAGCATTACAGCAGAAAAACCGGGTGTATATAATTTGCAATGGTATGAAGCACTGCAGAAGCCAAACTGAGGAAAATGAGTAAAACATTTTTTAAAGCATACTGCTGAGAATAAAAAAGAATAATTAGGTTGAGATAAATAGGACTGCAAGAGTATTTTATGGAAAGCATAGAACCTACAAATTTTGGAAGAAATCTGAAGTAGTGTGGGCCAAATACAACTCAGAATTAAAACATTCCCATTGTTCTTAGTCTCTGTTCAAAGTAGTGTTGTAAATAATGTTCCAAAATTAAAAATGTACTTTTTTTTTTTCTTGTTAGGCCTGTGGGTATAGGGAGAGATGGACACCAAGTTTGCCCTCTAGATGCCCCAAGCTGGGTTGAAATAAGATCTGTTTTGAACATAGATCTATAAGCAGATCATTTCATTAATGTTAGGACCAGAGGGCCACTTGCTGGCTTCCCATAAAAATCACTAAGTGAACTGGCTTTCTCTGAGGTAGAGTCTATAAGCTTCAACTTCTTGGGACAGAGATCTCCTTAACTCTGGGGCTCTTGCCTGGCCTTCCTTGGCTGTCTTCCTGTGAACTTGACTCCTTGCGTCAGTGTGGGCCATGCCTCAGCTCCAGGGTCTGTCTGTGTTAGGTATATATCCTGTCCCCTTCATTGTCACTAATCCTCCTACTTGGTCTTTACTTGCCTTGTTCAATTCCTGTCCTCATCCTAGCATCTACCTCTGCTATATTCTGTGACAAGACCCTACATCCACATCTATAACTGCTATTTAACACAACAGAAATACATTACTGCTGGAGTATAGGGAAAACTAGAAAAGCAGTCCTGTTAAATTCACCAAGGTGTTATTATATTAATTGGTAGAAAGGGTTCTGAAACACTTGTTCATAAACACCTTTTCTGATTGATTGCATCAGAACCATTTGGAGAAAAAATTTAAGTCATTGATTTCTCAGATGGATCTGGGGGACTTCTTAATAAGTTTGGGACTCCTCAGCCATGCAGCCAGTTGGAGGATTATTACCACTTTAGACACTCTGTTACTCTAGTACCAAGCCAGAATAAAGACAGCAAAGTCTTGGACTGCCAAAGAGCAACAATCTACCTCCATGCTGGAGGGTATACTAAGTGGCTATGTGTACATCAAACACTCATTATAATGGATTTTATAGGGAAAATAGAAAATATGCCTGGACTGCAGACTAGAGGATAAAAAAGGGAATAGTGAGAGGCAACACCAGCTTTGGTTAATGGGTTATGAGATAAGTTATACTTTATACATTTCACTCTGCTAACACATCTAATCTAATAAAAGAGTAATATGCAAATTGACCATCACTCCAAGACACCCAAGCCACGCCCACCAGCCAAGCCATGCCTCCCAGCCAATCAGAGTGGCCATATGCAAATTAACCCAGTAAAGATGGAGGTCGGCAGCCCCAGAGCTAGAGTAAACAGGAGGCTTCTTTTGCAACTGCCTGACTAGGCAGGTGGGCCTCTGCTCATCGCAACAAAGTTTCAATTATAGAAGCCACAGAGCTGAAGCAAACATGAGGCTTCTGTTGCCTGACTAGGCCTCTGCTCAAGGAAACAAAGTTTCAATTATAGAAGATAAATACACATCAGAAACTTGATTCCAGCCAGCCTCGCTGGGACCTTGGGTCAATGGGAGCTGTGGCCAGCCTGAAAATGGCCCTCAGCCCCTCACCCAGGCTAGCCAGGCACCCCAGTAGGGACCCAAACCTGAACAGGCTGTGGGCAGCCTGAAAACAGCCCTCAGACCCTCACCCAGGCTGGCCAGGTATGCCAGCAGGTGGACATCCCTCGAGGGGTCCCAGTCTGTGAGAGGGCACAGGCCAGGCTGAGGGACTCCCCCGAGTGCACAAATTTTTGTGCGCTGGGCCCCTTGTATATCTATATGTCTATATATCTATATGTCTATATATCTCTATCTACACTTTGCAGATGATTGTCCTGACTGCCTCCCCTCAAACTCACTGCTCTAAGAAGTCTGTTTAATACTTATTTCACAAAGACTTTGTGAGCATTTTTCTGTTACTTGGAAGATCCTGTTGATTCTCTTCACTTTTATCAATCTTACCCTTGTTTCAAGGCTCCAATTAAATCCAGTACATGCCATAAAACATCCTCCCCCACCCCCAGTAATCTGTTAACTTATTCAGCAAGACCTTGACAATTACAGAAGTCCAGACAAACAGGCAGGATGGATTCCATGAGTGCCAAGAACAACCACATTTATAATTTACAATTGTGCATTTGTAAAACGATGCTCCTGACCATCCCTCAATACATCATCTACAGTTGTTTTCCCAGGAGCACATGGAGGCCTCTGTGCACAGCTGGCTTGTCTTCACTGCAGCAATTATTATCTTTGGCTCTCAGGCAACATACAATTAATAGTCAACACAGACATTAAAGCCATGACTTTGTCCTGCTTTTTGTATTGAGAAAAATAAACACACACATACACAGCAAAAGCATTTTATGACACAGAGCTCTTTTGGGGGAGGACTCGGTGCAATGTAAAAAAACAAACTTGCTTCCCTCCTCTACTCTTAAACTAGTTTCAATCATATTTTGAGTGTATATATATACATCTATCACAATACTCAAGCGGGTACTGCCAGGGATACCATGAAAATATAAAAAGCAACACATATCTAGTGAGTTTAATTTTCTCAATCGTGAATTTAACCCAAATTCTATTTGACCCACCAAGTTGCCAGAGCCTACTGCCTCTGGTTGGGCTCTGCTGACAGTCCAGGATTACCAGCAATCATAGAAGCCTCGCAGAGTTCAAAACACACAGGTGACTTCTAAATTTTCCCTCTTACTTCAAATGCCTTTGTTCATGGCTGAAAATTCTCACTCTAACATCATTCTTGTAGGCCATGTTATTATTTCCAGGAAACCTTTGCACAACACAAAGCCTTTTGGGAGAAGTAAGTGATTAACAGTCACCCACACCAAAGTGAGCACTAGCATGTCAGGCTGAGAGGGAGCAGCGAGGGTCCTGAGGAGGAGAGTTTTATTGGGAGAGAAAGGAAAGCTCTAAGACAAGGGTCTCTAAAAGATTTTGGCTCAGATATTATAGCCCCTCAAAATTTGAAAAACTCTGTACCTTACTGCACAATTTTCAAGTTAACACTTAAAATTCCTTATTATGAAATTTAACAATTATAAAGGAAGAATATCAGTATTCCAAGACAAAACTCTTACCACTTTTTTAAACGTATCCACATATCCAATGGAATTTAAACACTATAGAGTTGGATACTTATTATCATTCATTAAAAAACAACAACATTCCCAAGCTATTCTTAGTGGAAATAATTATACCATTCATTTGATCCTTTAACTTTTATTTGCTTTCCACTTCCCCCATTAAATGTTATTCAAACATAATATATTTTCATTCTTGAAAACCTTACGGATTACCCTATCATAATGATCTGAAACAAACAAAAGAGTTTATAAATTAGAATTTTAAAAAAGATCCTGTTAATATAAGGCTGCATTAAGTGTAAATGTTTTCTTCTGAATAAAAAAATTATAATTATTAGTAATAAAATATAAATATTATTAGTTTACAAGTAATCAAAACCGCATATGTAGATTATAAATTTTAATAAATTGTCAAATGTTCCTGGAAATTCAGCTGTGAATGGTTGTTACTCTCATTGTTAATCTAGCTCATATATTCCTAGATTAATATTTATTATTAGGATGGCATGGTTCATTATCAATTTGATTGCTATTTTTCACTTATCTATACTAATAAAAGAGTAGTCTGATAATTAGACCTAATAGACCAGACGTCTTCTGGACGTCCTTTCAGATGTCTTTCTGGACAAAACCAGAAAGGTTAGGGACAATTAGGCCAGCAGGAGAGAGCAGTTAGGGGTGATCAGGCTGGCAGGGGAGAGCAGTTAAGGGTATTCAGGCAGGCAGGCAGAGGTGACTGGGGGCGATCAGACAGGCAGGCAGAGGAATTAGGGTTGATCAGGAAGGCAGGCAGAGGAGTTAGGGACAATCAGGTAAGCGGGCAGGTGAGCAATTAGGAGTCAGTGGTCTCAGATTGTGAGAGGGATGTCCGAATGCCTAAACCGGAATGGAGCCTAAACTGGCAGTTGGACATCCCCCAAGGGGTCCTGGATTGGAGAGTGTGCAGGCCAGGCTGAGGGACCCCCACCTCTCCTCATGCACAAATTTCATGCACCGGGCCTCTAGTATAGACATAAATTGAAATGTTGCTCACATGAAGTGGTAAATGGAATTATGTTATAATAATGTCAACCAATTATTAGAACAGATTTTGAGTTCTTCACTAAAAACCAGAGGGTGACCTATAATTGAAAATTACTTAATAATTTGATTAGTAAAATTTCGTTTCAACAAGTATGTCAAAGAAATTAATTAAAAATAATATTAATAATTATTAAAATTAATTTTAATGTTTAGATCTTTTAATTAATTTTTAAAATGGAAATATAACTGACAAACAACTAATTTCAGATAAAAACATGATTTGATATTTGTATATACTGTAAAGTGATCACTACAAGAATAAGTCTGGTTAAACCATCACCATACTAAATACAATTTTTTTTCTTGTAATGAGAACTTTTAAGACCTACTCTCCTAGCATCTTTTAAATATGAAATACAATATAATTCACTCCAACTGCCATTCTATATGGTATACCCCAAGCCTTATTTTATAACTGAAGTCTGTGTTTTATGACTCCCTTCACCTGTTTGCCCACCACCTCTAACCCCCACCTCTGACAAGTCATTTTGGGAAACAGAAACCTGTCTTGCAAAAGCAACTGATACTCATTCTTTAGAAGAATTAACTTTATCAAGTTCTGGGAATTGTACCAATAAAATTTTACCAAGATTTTGCAAATGACTAGACTATTCATTATACCTGTTTCTTTTTCACTTAAAGGCGTCTTATCTAACTAAATAAGCTTTTAAGTTTGGAGAAATAAAACAAGTGTTAATTTCAATACTAATTTTCCCAAAAAAAGTTTGTTTTTTTTATAATGACAAATTTTTATCAAAACTTTGGAGCTGTAGATATAGCTTATTCAATTCAGGGGAAATGTCTTTCATATCTTTGATAATTGGCAAAGCAGTTCTTATTGTCAAATAGTGGGCTTGACAACCTCACTTTTTGTTATAAACAGTTTGACCACATGTTTCAGTTCTAATAAATGTGTTAATACGCATCTTTATGACAGCCACCTCACTTCAGATAGAGAGGTAGATAGGGTATGGAGCTCTACCAAGAGTTTGTTGCGAGGATGAAATAAAGTGCTGTCATCTTCGATATTTCTTTTTATGCTTTGTAATGCTTTGCTCTTAAAGAACGCTCCCTCAAGAGCAACACATCCTTTGAAAATAGCTGGAAATAAGAAAAATGAGGTCATTAAAGAAAAACTGCCTTCACTATGGGAATTCAGAACACCTCAATATGCTTTCTAACATCATGCTTGGGCTATGCCAGAAATGTGTCTAAGACAAGCAAGACACATGCCCCACCTAAGTGCTTTGGTGAAGGGAGGCCTGCCCAATTTTAGTATTTCCAGTTGCCCCTTTGTTTAACATTCTGGAGGCTACCGTAGTGAGACCTGTCAAGAGTGAAAGCCTTTCTTCTGGAAAGCAGGGAAAGGGTGACTGCGGAAGGGGAAGCGGTAAAGAGGAACACGTGTAACACCTTGACTTGTTGACTGCAAGTCCCCTCTCCAGAAATCAGTTTTAGGAAAGACACTGAGGATCTGAAAATGGATTGGAAGACAGAAACCTGTCTTGCAAAAAAGTTTTATGCTTTCTGTGTGCCCACTGTATGGATACTCTCTGTGGGTCCTGGGAACACAAGAACCCCAGCGTGGAGTTCTGTGGCCTTAGGGAACCAATGGAAGGATGGAGGGGAGTGCTACAATCTGTCTAAGTCTTCAGGTAGACTGTGAAGAAAGTTGGCTACACACAGACCAATCTCACACATCTTCCTAAAGAAGTCATACTTTCTAATGTTTAGGTATATTGCCTACAGCTATATATATACCCAATGTAGCAGGGAGTATATTTTTTCACGGCCACATAGTTCAATGGCTACATTTAGGCCAATGTACAAAGTAGATAAACCTTATTTTAAATGGCCTCTAGTCTGCCCTGTCTATTACACCTCCTGCTCCTGGACTTCACTCCTACACTCAGGCATTACGAGATCTAAGATTGCTTCTATTTGAAATCCCCTATCCTGGACCCCACTCATAGCTTCTTTCTTTATGCTCCGAAATCAACCTCACTCCTCATCTACCAAACTCAATCTCTCTTTATGGCTGACTTTCCAGAGGAGAAAAGTGACCTGATTTTCTAATTTACATAATTCATACTAAAGTCTGAATGGTCAAAGTGTTGAATTCTCCCCGAGGTCACCTCCATTCTAAAAGAGGAGTTATTCGTGGGTTATGGCCAGAGTTATGTTTTGAAGGATGGAAGTGAAGAGAGGGGAATGTCTATCTTTTACTCTTCCTTCCCCAATACAAAAGAATAGAAAGCCAGTCACTTGCCTGTCCCCCCTCAACCCCCCCCCCCCCCCATTGAAAAGCTTTCTCTATGCCTAACCTACTGCAAGTACATTCAGGCCTCTATCGTTTAATAGTTCAGTTATGCTCAAGAAGGAGCATAACTGAGGCACCGTGTAAGTAACTGAACCACTAAAAAATGTGCTCAGAGAGGACTCTCCTGGCTGCAAGAAGTGAATAGACACCTGAGTATCGGAGTGACACAGGCAGAGGAGGAGATGTATTTGCCTACACTGCTCAAAAATAAACTGGGCCACTCCTCTTGCCCAAGACTTAAATTGTCCTAGTGCTTTCCACACACGGCTCTCACATTTCCTGTGAATGGGCCACTACAGAGGTGCACTTCATCTCCTGGGCTGCAGAGAGGTAGGTGGAAACAATTCTCCCTCCTCACACTGCTTTTGTTTCTTATGCTAACGAGTTTTCTTCTAACAGAACGAAATCATATTCCTTTGAAGCATGGTTTCTTTGTAATTCCAGTTCTTTAACTGTCAGCTGAGGTTTATATCCCAACCCCAGTAAACAACAGCAAAAAGTAATACAACGTGGAGGAAGCTGGGGGCTGCCTGACCTTCTACCTCCAGAGCAGCCTCTCGCAGAGGCCTGATAACAAGCTCTCTCCTGGTTTGCATTTTGTGATCCCAGTGCTTTGAACAGGGTTCTGCTCTGTGAGGAATAACTGTCACAGGAATCCTCTCACATCTTAGAGCCAATTACAGCTAAAAAATGACAACAAAGGAAATTTGGCATCAGACTTCATTCTTAGGGCCGAAAATTAAAAACCAAACCAGGAGACTGTTAAAGAGTGAAATATCTTAGGGAATTAATCTTCAGTGCAGACTAATCCCTCTGGGCATTTGCATGGGAAATGTGTTTTTAAACTGTTATTTTGAAAATCAGAAAGTTAATAATCAAAAGAGCAGATTTTTGTGTGTTCTATCTTTAAGTCTATAATTAATTTCCAATTTCCTTGTACCTCACATAGCACCATCCCACAGTCTCACTCCATAGGGTGCCCACAGACCAAGTCTGGAGAGAGGGCAGCATGAACACTGCCACTATTGAAAGTAAGTGGCGGGGGTGGGGTGGGGTGGGGGGGATATTGATGTGTCAGGTTAAAAATAGCTTTCACTTTGTGTCTAGCCCCGAGTTATTATGGATGTGGTACTCTTCAAGTGCAAATTATCCTAACAGAAAAGGAGATAGGTTATTTTACATGATCCTAAAATTCTATAATTATGCCAGATTTAGACTTCCTTGAGCCCAATCTAGTGGTTCTCAACTTTCACTGCCTATTCAATCACATTTAAAAAATGTTTACTACCTGGGTTCCACCTCAAACCAGTTAAATGAGGACATTTGTATGGGGTCCCATTCCTTGTGCAGCCAAGTTTGAGGACCATGGTTCTTTCACAGATACATACACTGAGCCCCAGGGAGACTCAGTGGTCTGTCCAAGGTCACAGTCATTAGCTTTCAGCTGAACCATTCCTAGTCAACTGCTTTTATGACATCCTCTATCTCTGGTGAAAATTCCCCAAGTTTCTAAATATAGACTGGCCGGTTCATTCCGTCAACAAATTATATATAAAGCACCTGTAGTACATCAGGCTGCAGGCTGGTGGCTGAAGATGAAATAGTGAGCAAACACAGGTGAGATTTCTGCCCTCGTAGGGTTTACACTCTAGTGCAGCGGTTCTCAACCTGTGGGTCATGACCTCTTTGGGGGTCGAACGACCCTTTCACAGGGGTCACCTAAATACAGCCTGTATATCAGATATTTACATTATGATTCATAACAGTGGCAAAATTACAGTTATGAAGTAGCAACGAAAATAATTTTATGGTTGGGGGGTCACCACACCGTGAGGAACTGTATTAAAGGGTCGTGGAATTAGGAAGTTTGAGAACCACACTGCTCTAGTGGGAGAGACAGATAATGAGATAATGATAAAATAAGGTAAGATTATTACTGTGGTAAGTACTGGGAAAGAGAGGTTCATTGTATCATACAAGGACTTCTCTGAAGAGGTAAAAACTGAAAGAGATCTGAAGGAAACTGATGAGGCAAAGAAGGGAAAGAAGACTGGGGTTGTGTGTGAGATAGAGAAAGGGGAGCGGGGAGAGCCTTATTGATCTGTGTAGGAGAATGGCATAGGTTAGAAAGATCTATGGGAAAAAATAAAAGCTAAAAAACCATGGAACGTCCAGTAGCTGAAAGGACAAGGAGGCAGGCAGGAAAGTCTGAGGACTTCCCAGTGTTGGAGGGTTAATAACCAGGTTAATTGATTTCATGTATAAATTTAACCTCTACCTCAAAACATGCACTTAACCTCATTACTAGAGGCACAGGGAAATGATTTACACACAGCACACCCTGGTCTCTTCACTTTCAATTTGAAACAAACACATGATGTGTGCCCACAAATAAGGTTCAAACAGGCGGTGGCTTGAACTTGAACTTCCACTTGGCCACTGGTTCTCAACCTTGGCTACACTTCGCAATCACTTCTAGACGTTTAAAAATGCTAAGGCCCAAGAGATAACCTTAGAACAATTTAAGAAGAATCTGTGGGAAGGGGGTGGGTCCAGGCATTGGTATTTTTTTTTAAATGCTTCTGATGATCCATCCCAATGTACATCAAGATTGAGAACTGCTGTTCTAGGGTGAGGGCTTGATCAGGGAGAACACAAGGAGGGAAGAGATAAAGTGTGTTTGTATTTGCACTCTCCGTCTTTAATTACTGCCTCCACTCGATGCATTAGGACTCACTATGTAATGGAGATCTCCTCTGTTATAACTTCTCAACGAACAACTGGATTGGAATTGAAACTGCAGGAATACCAGGGAGAGCTCCTCAGTGACAAGTAAAACTCCCTGTTCCAGGTTCTCCCCACATTCTTTCTTGTCATCTTCAATTTTTCCCTTTCTACTGGTTCTGTGCATTTTGCTTTAAAAGATGTTTTTTGGGAGTACTAGAGATTCATATGCAGTTGTAAGAAATAATGCAGAAATCCCCTGTACCCTTCACTCAATTTCCCCCAAAGATAACCTCTTGCTAAAATATAGGACAATATTACAACCAGTACACGGATATTGATACATTCAAGACACAGACCACTTCCATCACTACAGCCCATCCCCTTCGCCATCACCTACTCCATTTACCTGCCAATCACTACTCTGTTACCTATTTCTATGTTGGGAACCATAAAAGAGATTGATTTATACAAAGCTAACTTAAAAAGTGTTAGTAAAACCTTCTAGTTACCAGACCTGTGACCTACAGCCAGAGATAGACATCTTTTGCCCTGAAGTAACGACTGCCCTTCCAGAGTCTGCAGATAGGCTAATTCCCATGGACCTCCTTACCCACCCCCATCTCCTAAAGTATAT
>PVJC01033941.1:0-19101 GCA_004026665.1 Murina feae
ATGAGAGAGACTAGAGGAGATCATTCATGTAACACCTTATCTCACTGATGTCATCAAAGTGATGAATCCTCTTGGGGGAAATTTACAGAATCTATCTTTATGTGCATTTGCCATTACACTAGCTCATTGGATTCTAGACTCCAATTTGAGTCTTGGTATATATATTTTAGAGCACATATTTTTAATACAATTAAAGGATTTTATTACCTTGCTATTTACAGGATTCTGTAACCATTGAGGGATTTTTGACAGGATCTAGTATTATCTAGCTATAAAATTAGACAGTATTCTAAAGTTATAGATTTTGTTGGTTTGGTTTCATAATTAGCATGAGGTATCTTTTAAGTAGTGTCTCTTCATTATTTAAATTGAATTGAATCTAGTTAAACATTTATATTGGCAAAGGTCTTCAAAAAGGAGTTATTTACAAAAAAAGAGAGAAGCAATCATTCATACTTACTATCTTGACATATAGATTTAACTGAATAAGGGATCAAATAATTCAAAGGAATGGATAGACTTATGCATATTATAGGAGGAAAGAAATGCCTGTGTTTTGAAGTATGCACTTTAAAATAAGTAAGATTTTCTTTCTTCCTTTTGCAGAATAAGATGAACAATAATACTCTTTATTTCTGTGGAGATTAAACACAATGATAATGTGAATAATGGTTGATGGCTGTAAGATAAAAATGGCATTATCTTTCTTTATGATATATTTCAAATTGGTTTCAGAGAGGAAGGGTAAGGAAGAGAGAAATAGAAACATCAATGATGAGAAAGATCATTGATCAGCTGAGAATGGCATTACCTTTAGATCTTTTTCATAGAAGTATCTATCTTCCCTACTACTCAGCTACAATGCATATCAATAAAGAAGCAATAAGTGGAATCCAAGAGGTTTGCTGAATATTGATGTGTATAAAGTTGGAGAAAATCCTGTCTATTAAAGAGGGAACATGCTAATTGACTCTCTAACCATTGCAAAGATGGCAGTGCCCACAGCCAATAAGGAGAGAATATGTTAATTGCTGCCCCACCCTCAAAGATGGTGGTGCCCACAGCCAATAAGGAGGGGATATGCTAATTGAATGCCATGCCCTCAAAGATGGCAATGCCCACAGCCACAAGATGGCAGCATCCAACCCTCTCAGCCCCACTAGGGTGGCAGGCATGCAGCAAGGCACCTTGCCACGAGCCTGCCTCCAGAGTTCCCTAGTCCCTTCAGCCCCCCAGAGCCAGCCCGAGGAACAAGCAAGCCTGGAATGATGACTGCCCAGCCACCCACAGTGGCCAGAGGCTCAGGTAACCAGGGCTGCCGGAGGCTGGCACTGCTGGCAGTGGCAGCAGCAGAGGTGTGATGGGGGTGTCACCTTCCTGTGATCACCAGGTCACCTCCTGCCCCTAAGGGCTCCCAGACTGTGAGAGAGGCCAGGCCGGGCTGAGGGACCCCCCTCCAGTGCATGAATTTTCATGTACTAAGCATCTAGGTAAATGATAAATGGGGCTTGAAAACCATAATTAAGAAAAAGAGATTTAGCTCTTGAAAAAAAAAGAATAATTGCTTGAAAATCTTGATCATGCTAACTAAAATAGATGGATAAATTAATCATTCCATCCACACTTGTTTAGTATAAAAAAGTAAGTTAGGTTGTACTAAATATGTAAATATTTTACAAACTGTAGAATGCAATGTGGCACAATAATTTAAAATTAATGGTAAAAACTATGAATATAGATAAAGATTATGAAGGTAATTTAAAGAGGCCTCATGAAAGAAAAAAAATGAATGTTTAGTTTCTTTGGAGGTGAAATACTGGTAAACTATGGACTATGAATGCAGGCATAAACATGAAAATAATATTAACTACAATAATTTCAGTGCTGACATTTTCAGGCAGGATCAATCAGTACCGCAGACCTCTATTATGAATTTATTTTGTATTTTCCTGATAATTAATAAAGTTAAGCATATATATATATATAAAGTTAAGCATATTATATATATATAATCTTTTTTGTTCTTTGTTAATCCTCACCAGAGGATACTTTTCTATGGATTTTTAGAGAGATAATGAAAGGGAAAGGGAGAGACACATCAATTGGTTGCCTGCTGCATGCACCCCTAACAGGGCCAGGAACCTACAACCAAAGTAAGTGCCCTTGACTGGAATTGAAACTGGGACCCTTCAGTCTAAGGGCAGTACTCTATCCACTGAGCAAAAAGGGCTAGGGCATACATTTATATCTTTAAATATCATTTTAAAACTAGGGGCCTGGTGCACAAAAACTTGTGCACTGGGGGCAAGGGTACCTCAGCCTGGCCTGTGCCCTCTCGCAGTCTGGGACCTCTCTGGGGATGTCCACCTGCTAGTGTGCCTGGCCAGCCTGGGTGAGGGGCCAATGTCTGTTTGCAGGCTGGCCAAGCTCCCCATTGGGATCCCTCACCCCAGGGAGTGTGGCAAGCCTGGGTGAGAAGCTGAGGGCAGTTTTCAGCCTGGCCACAGCTCCCATTGACCCTCCGGGCCATCCGCCTGGGAAGCAATTGGGTGGCCGTGGCACATGCAAGGCGTTTCAGGCCTCCCCGCCTGTGCCCCTGGCTGCCCGATGGCCTGCCAGGGCCGGCTGACTAGTCCCGCCCCCGGAGGCTTCCACCTGGGAGGCGATAGGGTGGTGGTGGCCACCCAATGGTCTCCCAGGAGGGAGCCTCGCTGGCTCAGGGCGCGGGAGGCCTTCCCAGGTCAGAGGCTCCCAAGATGGCGGAGGCCGCAGCCCCAGAAAAGCCACACACCTGGGCTGCAGCCTCTGCCATCTTGGGTAGGCTAATTTGCATACAGTCACTCTGATTGGCTGGTGGCCGTGGCTTAGGCATCCCGAAGAAATAGTTAATTTTAATATTATGCTTTTATTAGTTAAGATTATATTAACTCTTTAACATCAAATAGGTAAAATAATTTTGTTGTGGGCTTTTGGTTTTCTCACATTTGGAAATAAGAAAAATGCAGTAACAACTTTTGTGTAGCCAAATTTTATACTATAAAGGTTGGGGCAAAACTAGATTTACAGTATGAAAAAATAATGACATAATAAATACATAATAATACAAGAATAAGCTATGTGTTTTGTGTACTCACAATTGTAAACCTATTTTTGCCTTACCCTGTATTTCATAAGATTTTAAATATTTTTAAAATTTTATTTTGAAATAACTTTAGCTCAAATAAAGTTAATACATTTTAAATGATTCTCTATTTGATAAATGTGGTAGTTAATTTTTGAAATACATATGGGAGGGATGCAAATTCTTTGAGAAATTGCAGATGTTTTTACCATAATTTTCTTTCCCATTTTTCATTACTACTTATGCTAAAGCTTTTAAGTTTACTATTAACAATATGGAAACCTAGAGGCCTGGTGCACAAAATTTGTGCACTGGGAGGTGGGGGTATACTCAGCCCAGCCTGAACGCTCTCACAGTCCAGGACCCCTCAATGGATGTCCTACTGATAGCCATAGTCTGACAGCACATACTCAGAGCAGGCACTGTGTGTGTATGTCTGATGGGGACCTGCCCCAAACCGCACCATGGAGGCTTGGAGCAGCCCCTCTGTGTTGATCTCTCAGGCTCCTGGCCTCACCTGCATGTTTTTCTCTCCCTTGAGCTGTAGCCAGGCCTGGATGCTGCCTGCTGGCCACACTTGCCTGTTCAAGGATTACCGTGGTGACCAAGGAGCAGGCCCTGCTTCTTTCTGCCTGTGGGATGTGCGTGCCTGCCCCCTATCCAGATGGTGGCAAGCGAATGGGAGGTGGCCCTGCTGCTGGGGCCTGCCTGCTGGCAGTGCCTGTTCGTGATCCAGATGGCGGCAGGCAACCAGGAGCCAGCTGTGCTGTTGGGGCCTTCCCACGGGTGCCTGCTTGTGATCTGGATCGTGAGCAGGCACCTGAGGGCAAACTGGGAGCCAGCCCTGCTGCTGGGGCCTGCCTGCTGGCAGTGCTTGCCTCCTAGAGGGAAGCTGCTCACGGGTGGCCAAGGCAATGCCTGCTGGGCTCACATTGCCAGGGTAATGCTGTCAGCGTCATGCCCCACCACTATGGGTGCAGCCATCTTAGTCGTGAGTGAGGTTTAATTTGCATATTACTCATTTATTAGATAGGATAGGTAGAAAGTATAAGAGGAAGGCAAAAGAAATTGAAGACAAATATGCAGATACAACAAAGGGAAATGTAAGAACTCAATCTAAACAAAGGCCTATTACTGGTCACTCTTAGAGGAAATTGCAAAGTGAGGGATACAATAAACAACAAGAGGGTACATAAGGCAGTAAGAAGAGGAGTGTGGGATAGAGAAGGGATTAAAATAAGGACGATGTGGATCTTTTGTTTATTTCCTATATTGTCTCCTTCCATTAATCAATATCCTCCTCTATGCTGTTCATCATCTACTCTAATAAAAGAGTGATATGCAAATTAACCATCACTATGAGACACCTAAGCCATGCCCACCAGCCACGCCCCTAGCCAATCAGAGCAGCTGTATGCAAATTAACCCAGCCAAGATGGAGGCCAGCAGCCACGAAGCTAGAGCAAACAGGAGGCTTTTGTTGCAACTGCCTGCCTAGGCTGGCTTGGCCTCTGCTCATGGAAACAAAGTTTTAATTATAGAATATAAATAAACCCCAGAAACCTGATTCCAGCCAGCCTCACTGGGATCTTGGTTCAATGGGAGCTGTGGGCAGCCTGAAAACGGCCCTCAGCTTCTCACCCAGGCTGCCCAGGCATCCCAGTAGGGACCTGAACCCTGAAGGGCATGTTGGCAGCCTGAAAATGGCCCTCAACCCCTCACTCAGGCTGGCCATACCCCCATGGGGTGAGGATCCCCACTGGGGGGCTTGGCTAGCCTGCAAACAGCCATCAGCCCCTCACCAGGCTGGCCAGGCACGCCAGCAGGTGGACATCCCCAGTGGGGTCACAGACTATGAGAGGGCACAGGCCGGGCTGAGGGACCCCCCCCCCAAGTGCACAAATTTTTGTGCACCGGGCCCCTAGTTGTATTATAACTATAAACCTTATAAAATGAAGGTTCTCCACATAGCCAAGGAGTAAGGTACTGCTTCAGTTATTTTGCAATTTTACATTATATACTTTCTATTTATTGTTTCTCGTCTCCATTCTCCCATCCATCTTTGGTAGTTTGATGACATTAAATATGAAATAATCTAAACTGGCTATTTATTTTCATCGGTGATAAAGCTCAGGTTTATTGGTATAAGAAAAGCTTGCTCGAAGCCCTACATTCAGTTGCAATGCTTAAATTTAAATCTAGGGCAGTGTTAAAGGTAGTAGCATAGAACTTAGTTATAAAAGGATGCAATGACTTCACATCAACCCGTATGATTGAGGTAGAAATTCTTTCATTCAATAAGTAATTACCAAATGCCTGATATCTGCCAAACAGAGAATGCGAGTATGTGTAGAATTCATTTTTCACACTTACTTATGTCAGAATAGTGACATAAGTAAGGAAATAAAATTTAAGGAAGTTACATAACATTTTATTGATGTTATGGTGTAAGTATGGAAAGGATGCTATCTATAGCCATACATGAAGAGAGAGGTTTAATAAAAAATAAATCAAGGAGTGTGTAGTCAATCTAGGAAACTGGAGACTATGGGACCCCAATTATAAATGAAGAAAGAGTAGAAGTTAGTCCATTAAAGTACTTGTTGACAAGCAGACAAAACATATATTCTAGGCTAAATTAATGACCAGAAACATGATCTACTTTCAGTGAGTGTGGGATTTGTGTTAGCGAAAAAGGGAAGTTAGTGAGTGGGGGGGTCTCTGTGGGGAGTTTGTATCCAAGATGTAAGTAATGTGTTCTTAACTTTATGGAATATATATATCATTCTAACAGTAATCACTACAGTTAGGACTCATTTGGTTGTTGGATGAAAGATTTAATACAATTTAAATAGAAGACTACCTTTGCTTACCAGAATATCTCTGATTACCAAGTCTTAATCACTTTACATGAAGATATATTTGATCTCTTAAGGTCCAATATCCCTTTGCTTATCTCCCAAATCCTAAATATCTTTAAGTCTCATAATTTTAAATGTCTAATATGTTCTGATAGCTAGTTAGTTACATTTAATGCTTGCACCTGAAAAGAGAAGACAGGTTGCCAAGAAACAGTATTTTAAGAGGGGAATATCACCCTTAAGCCTTGGAGCTTATGACTGATTGACTAGATAGCCATTGTAAAATATAAATCAAAGTTGGCTGCCAAATAATGTATTAATAGAGCGGACATCCCAATTCCCAAAGTCAAAAAACTATTCTGCTCATATTCCATCACTGGCACACAGAAGCAGGGAACCAACAATGTATGAGAAAGAGGGAATCCCTTGGATGTTCTATATTAGCCTCTGAGGAGAAGGTGGGGGAGGGTGGGTGGGTAGAGGCAACCAATGAACTTGTATGCATATGTGCAGAGCCTGTCAAAACAGACAGTGGGGTCAGGGAGGCACGGGAGCAGGCTGGAAGAGGTTAATGAGAGGAAAAAGGGGGACCTATGTAATACTTTCAACAATAAAGACTTTTTTTAAAAAAGAGGACAATGAGTTTGTCTGTGAAGTTTTCCAATATCACACACACACACACACACACACACACACACACAGGAAACTAGCGAAAGCCAGCTTCAATGAGGGATACAACATGGAACTAGAAAGCCACCAGGAACTAAAGAGCAGGCTAGCATTTCCCCACTTAGCTACACTGTCACTCTTTCTCTCTCGTAGTGGTTACTTCATTCTTCTCATTATTTGTAGATTGGCTGTCTGTACTAAATTAAAAAAAGAAGATACTATTTTTAAAATATGCTTTTATTGATTTTAGAGAAAAAGAGGTAGGGGGAGAGAGAGGGAGAAACATTAACGAGAGAAGAACATGATCACCTGCCTCCTACATGCCCTCTACTATCGATCAAGCCCACAATCCTAACCAGGGACCTTTGGGTGCCTGGGGTGATGCTCAACCAACTGAGCACACTGACCAGAGTGAGAGATTATTTTGAAATCACTGTTGTATTAATACCTTTTAACATGGTACTTGGCATACACTGCCTGCTCAGTAAATACTGTTTAATGTGTATTGTTTCTCAACACAAGCAATGGAAAATGCCTTCTTCAGATTTCTGTATGTCTTCTGAGATTGAATATGGAATCTGAGACTGACTCAAATGGCTGATAAAATTACAAATCACTGGTAGAGAAGCACTAGCCTTATAGGAATGCCTTTGTTTAGGTCTCCTCAATGACATATGTGAGAGTAGATTCTTGTGAAGCAGATTTGATTGAAGGGGAGTATGGAGGCATAGAAAATACAAAGGCCATAACTTTTATGTACATACTAGAGGCCTGGTGCATGAAATTTGTGCATGGGTAGAATCTGTAGGCCTGGCTGATGATCAGGGCTGATCTGTGGGGTGACCAGCAGGTCAATCAGGAAGGCCCCTACTGGCACTTAGCTTGGCCGGCCTGGCACTACCCGTTTGCCGCCCCCCCCATTGCTGCCAGTTGCCTCCCTCTGGGGGTGACAGGCAGGGTGATCAGGGCTCCCCCATTGGCTCCTGTTTTGGCTGGCCTGGGGCCTGCAGGCTGGAGGAAGCTCCTGCATTGAGCACTTGCCCCCTGGTGGTCAGTGTACATCATAATGACTGGTCCTTTCACCAGCCATTCTGCCATTCATTTGACTTGTGTATTAGGCTTTTATTATATAGGATATATTTTGTACAATAGAGATGATGAGAAGAGTAGGTTTTTCTTTTTTTTTTTAATGGAGTATAGAAGATCACTAAGTGTTTCTGAGAGCTGAAACAATATAATACAATCATTATCTCCTTAGAAATAATCGCTGAAGGCAACAGAATTGGTTGGTGTTAGGGAAGACAGGATCCTGAGAAATCAGCAGGTAAAACAAGCTAAATGGTCCAGTTAGAAATGGAAAAGAAATTAGAGATAAGTGATACAGTTTATAGCAATTAGAGTGACATGTTATGTAATTTAAGCGTATGTCAATATATTAATGGACTAGGAATATGATACAGTAAAAGGTTTAATTTAGAAACAGGGGGAAAATCAATGCTTATAAAGTTCAAATAGACGTGCTCTGTGAATCTGAGCTGCCATCTTCACGTGTTCCTCCCTGTTACCAGATGAGTAGCTACGAATGTGAATGAGAGCAGTTAAATCCACATCTCTGACCAATGTTGATTCTTAGATTAGATATACTCTTCATTTCAGCAATGGATTATATAGCTAAGAAGGCATTTAGGACATATGTGGATTTCAGATACCTATGAAATCTTCCTAGAGAACAGCTTGAGAAGGTTATGATGATACTAAGATCTTGCTGGTATAAACTACATTTTTAACTTAATTTAAATGATTTAAATTTTCTAATCAAATAATTTGGCTTTACGTTGATAATCTAAATAACCTCTGCACTGAATCATAAATACAGCTTTACAGAAAATATATCCCTTAATTTTATTCACCTTCCCTGTATCTGCGTGCTTTTCTGACGGCTTTGATCAGTAGAATATGGACATAATAATATATTTGAATTCTAAGACCAACTTACAAAAAGATTGTATCAGGTGTTGCTTAGATTAACTAGTTTTCTTTTGATTGAGCCTGTTTTCAGAGACAGACGTATTGGGGAAAAAGAAGCAGACCCAACAAATGAGTGTCAACCAATAAATGGAGGGAAATAGCAAGTTAAATACACTATTTCATATCTTCTAAACACATGACATTCTCATTGAATAGTATCCTTTTATGTCAATCTAATATATATATATATATATATATATATATATATATATATATATATCCACTTATTTTTTGTTTTTACTAATCAGAGTAGAAAGGACCCATCCATGGAATATCACAGTGAATAAATTCTGCCACTCCTTTTTTCAAATATATATTTTATTGATTTCAGAGAGGAAGGGAGAGGGAGAGAGAGAGAGAAACATCAATGATGAGAGAATCATCTTTTGGCTGCTTCCTGCATGCCCCTCAACTGGGGATCACGCCTGCAGCCTGGGCATGTGACCTTGACCAGAATCAAACCCCAGACCCTTCAGTCCACAGGGCAACCCTCTATCCACTGAGCAAAACTGGCTAGGGCTTATCTGTTACTCTATTCAGATATCTGAAACAGTTAAAGAAAATAAACATAATGAGCAGAAGTTTGAGGGAGCATTGTCTTGAGTGAAACAACAAAAGGGAAAATAATTTTTTAATACAAATCATAAAAATTGTGTCTGTCTTACTGAGATTTGAATCTCTCCAAAATGAATCATTCAGTGTGGTGCCTAGTATGGGGAAGGACTCTCTCCTGATGCTTAGCCAACAATTCCCATTAAAGTTCTAGCATAGTCATCGTGATAGGGTTGTGAGTAAATTTAGCACTCTACTAAGTTTTTAAGTAAAATTGTGAGATTTTGTCTTTTGTCTTCCCAATGCCACTTTCCCTTTTTATACTTGCTGATCTGTATGGAATTTAAAAGTATGTTGCACTTTGTTATGACTTAGTAAAATTTGAAGAAAAGAGAAATTCTGTATTCCAAATAGGATGAATCAGAAGTCTTTCCTTATAGTGAATGACTGAAATAAAATTCCACCTCTACTTAAGGGGCAATCATTTGTCTGATACTTATAAAGATGAAAATGGTGATTAACTTGGATAAACATAATATTAACTTTAACATAAGCAATCAGTTAAATTCATCATAGACAAGTGAGCGTGCAGCAAAATGATTGATTGTTGGCTATAGTTTTCAAAGTTATCCGAAATAAGTAACTACCTTTCTTTTTATTGTAGCAAAAGCTTTGTATAAGTTTTAAGGAAGAGTGATTATAACTCTAGCCAGTTTGGGTCAGTGGATAGAACATCTGCCTGTGGACTGAAGGGTCTGGGTTTGATTCTGGTCAAGGGCACATGCCCAGGTTGCAGGCTGGATTCCAGTAGGAGGTGTGCAGGAGGCAGCTGATCAATGATTCTCTCATCATTGATGTTTTTACCTCTCTCTCTTCTCCCTTCCTTTCTGGGATCAATAAAAATATATTTTTAAAAAAACAACAGTGATTATTAACCATAAAGTATTTAAATAGAAATGGCATAAGCCATCTTGAAAATATGATCTCCCACAATCCTGATATCTCAGAGCTATTTTATATATAAGCTCTGGTGCTTGCATTTGCGCACAGCATTCAAGGCCTATCAGGGAGGCCGGCTGGCTGGAGGGAGGGGCCATGGGAGGGGCTGCAGAAGATTGGCTATGGGAGCACACTGACACCAGGGAGCAGCTCCTGTGCTGAGCATCTTCCCCTAGTGGTCAGTGCATGTCATAGCGACTGGATAGCCAGTGGTTCTGGTTATTCGGTACTAATGACCGCTTAGGCATGTGTGTGAAACTTAAAAATGTAAATTGGATATATACCACTTATGATATATGTTATATATATTTAAATAAAAATATAGTTTTAAATGATATGAAGAGATCATGCTAATATAGATGCCAGATAAAGTTAATATTGCAGATAAATTTGATCTGGATAAATAACTTTCACTACAAGATGCCAGATAAAATTACCAGATAGGACAGGGAAGGGAAGGCTATGGTTGGTTCTCCACTCTATAAAGTTCTGCCTTCACTTTTCTTCAGACATATGCTCTAAAGACAAAATGATTTGCCTTTCCTCTGTAAATAATTGCAGACTATTCCTCTAGTTACCAAAGAGCTAATTAAGAGACAACTTATTGGAAAATCTTCAAGTGTAACTTGCCTGTAAGACCATGATCTATCTGTAACCTACTGAGAACACTGGAGAATTTATATACTCTTAGTCATTATGAATGTGTAAGAAACATGAGAAACAAAACCAAGTTAGAGATTGATTTGGGGTGATAAGAGCAAATGGGAACCTGTGAAGCTCTTCCAGTAAAATTGAGTATATACACCTGACTGGAGGAAACTCTCAGCTCTGAGTCTAGACTTACAGGAAACGGAGATGTCTTTTATCATCACTACCTGCCTTACTGCTGCTATTCACCTCCTTTTAAGTAACTTATTAATAACTTACATAATTCTTTCTTAACTTTCATTATATCCATTTCCTATAGAATTCCTCCAGTAGTTAATTTGGATTTTATTCTTACACAGCTTAATAAAAAGATGAATAATACCTTACTCCTGTCCTCCCAGTCTAATTTAATGACAGCTTTGGTTATACCAATATGCATTATTTAATTGTTATCATTTTCAACATGGTTCACTTGTGCAGTAATTATTTTGAAGTGAATAATTGTCCAATGGGGCCATGCCTTTAATTTTACGTATTTTCCCTAAATTATCCCTAACTCTTTACTAAATTCTGGAACATCTATGAAATGGTCTATATCTGATATTCTTTTCTAGTTTTCTAGGTCTTTTCTTCTAGATATGCATGTCTTTCTATTATTGTCTGCATGGGTTGATTTCTCTACACTTCTCTAGGGTGTTTTTACATTTTCTTAAGTATTTATTTTATTTTTTTTCCAGATTACATTTTATTTTTACTGGATATTATATATTTATCTTTCTCTCTTGTCATTATTTTATTTTTCATATTTGTATAGCAAATATAAATATATAAAATATAAAAATAAAAACCTCTGTAAATAGACCATAATTTAATGTTAAAGTGCCTAAATACTCTTGTGGAGAATTAGAGAATTATAACTTCCTGATTTCTTTATCACCTTAATTTCTTGATTTTAGATAAAGCAATGTAAAAGCATTACTTAGAATTTAAAGCTGTGATCTTCTCAGCATTTCTAGAACAGGTAGATGTTCAGATTATAATCCAAGTTGAAAAATAATTGTTATAAAGAGGGATAGTATTTTTTTAGGAATAGATTATAAAGTATAAGATAAATTCTTTAAGAATTTAATATAATTTCAGCACATGATCAAGTGCAGACTTCTCTGAGCAGTGCTGCCAAAGGTCTTCCTGAAATAATTCTAAAATAGTGAAATCCTCTTGTGGTATCACCAAATGATGTTTCCTATCTAGTAAAAACAGAAAATAATTGAGGTCAATGCCTCCTTCAGTTCAGAGGGTTTATATATTATCAGTAGAATTAGTAGTGATGATATTTATTCAGCAACTACAAACCTATGTTTTAAAAAAGTGGTTATCACTTATGGGAATTTAAAATAAATCATATTTTATAACATATCACATATTGCCCATTGTTTATAGGCATGATATTAGTTTTGCCACATGATACCCCCCCAAAAAAAAGGTAAATAAATTCTAATCACACAAGTAACGTTATTAGCATCAGTTATAAGATATGTACTGGGATGGAATTTACAACATGATGACTAAGTTAAAACATTGTGTATTTGAAAGTTGCTAAAATAAATCCTAAAATTTATAATCACAGGGAAAAAATTATAACTAGATGAGGTGATTGATATTAACTGAACTTATTGTGATAACATATCACAATATATTCACATGTAAACTCATTATACTGTACATGTTAAACTTATACAGTGCTGTATGCCATTTATATCTCAATAAAACTGGGGGGAAAGTTTAAAAAGGATAGATTACTTTTTTTAAGGACAACATAGGTATGACACCAGCATGATAGGAATAATAAAGGCAAACAAGAAATATAGATTCACTGCTGAATTTATGTTATACTAGGAGCCCAATGCATGAATTTGTGCACCTTGAAAGGAACTGTGGGCCGTGAGACTGCAGTGGGTATAGGGGCAGGTCTTGGCCCACGCTCCACATCTCTGCCCAGCCCCTCCCACCATGGCCCTGCTCCCCTGTCTATGAGCAACCTCGCTTCCACCGCTGCTCCCACATGCTGACAATGGTGGCCACACTCCCACCCGCTAACTCTATGGAACGACTGGGGCCGGTACCAGCAGCAGGTGTGAGCAGGGCTGGAACCATCAGTGGGTGGGAACAACAGCTGCTGCCCCAATCACCCCTCAGGAGCAGGGGGAGGTGGAGAAGCCCTAAGGGGCAATTAGGGCCAGGAGCCACCACTTGCACCCGCTGATGGCGATGGCATTGAGCAATTGGGACCATGCCAGGTGCAGGCAGCAGGCATGAGCAGGGCCATTGCCAGCAGTGAGTGCGAAAGACGACTGCCAGCCCGCTCTCCCCTCAGGAGTTGGGGTGGGGCGGAAAAACCCTGAGGGGCAATCAAGGCTGGCACTAGGCATTGGCAGCGGATGTGAGCTGGGCTGGTGCTGGAAGCAGGTACAAGGACCTGCAGTACCACGAAGCACAGGAGGAAAGAGTTTTCAGTAACCAACAGAAGCTCACCCTGTGAAAGCAGTCAGTGCCTCGTCTTGGTCTGGTGCCCCTGCTAACCTGCTCCACCATCCCACCGTGGCCAGTGCCCAGCATGTTCTGTGTTGTGCCTCCTACTGCCAGTGCTCACCATGTGCCATGCTTGACCCCTGGTGGTCAGCGCATGTCATAGCGACCGGTTGTTTGGTTGTTCAGTTGTTTTGTCGTTCAGTCTATTTGCATATTAGCCTTTTATTACATAGGATTACTGACTAGTTTGTTTTTTTTTAATTGCTGTGGAAAATTGATTAACTGAAAGTAATGGATTCTTTCAGTTAATTTAAATATTCATCTCCAAAGTCACTTCTCTACTTAAAATTAATCAACTTTGAGGTACAATCTAACCTAATTAACTTGGCATAACACCTTTCACAACTAACTCTAGTATTCTTTCTCAATTTCATCTCCTACCCACTACCCACCACCCCAACCACTGAAATAGTAAATTATTTTTTGCTTCTAAGAATAAGCTTATTAATCACTTTATATTGAAAGACTTTCTCAACTACTGTTGATATCTTCAGAGAGTGAGAGCGATAAATACAAATATGTTTTTAAGCTAGACTGCACATTAATCTTCTCTCTCTCTGCATTTATAGTAATCTCTGCATTATACATTGCTAGAATAGAGAAACAATATGGTCTTATTTTACCGTCATTTTCATTATTACTGTTGTCATAAGCAATCACCTGCATCCTTTCAAGAAGTCCCTTAAAATGCCAGGCTTTTCACATTAAGAGAGGGTCAGTGACTGCATGTAATTATTTTGAAAACATCAGCATCAGTAGAAACAAAAATATACATACAAAAGATAACTCCATCATTTATCAAAGTCTAACTCTGTGAAAGAAACAAAGTAACATACACACTGATTTGTTCCTGCACTTCCCCCTTTCTATATAAGTATATATTTGGCAAATGCTTAAAAATATAAGAAACTATGTTTCATAACAGAAAAATAAATTCAATTAATAACAGATGTTTTCTGATGCTAAAGGAAGACTCTAGGCTAGAAGGAGACAGGTTTCTTCTAATTTCACAGCCTGTGCTAGTTCTACTGGCCCCTACACGTTGACACAAACACTCCTGTAATAATTGATGTTCCTTAAGAACTCATTGGGAAGAAAAATATAGTGTGAACAAATACAGACATATGTAGTTGCCTTGAAAGAGATAATTAAGTAGGGAAATCAAATAAATTTAATTGAGGAATGAGAAAATAAATGAACACCTGCAACTTCAATCTGATATCAAAACTACTGTCATATATATGCACATACATACCAATACAAATATATATACACGGTTGGGCAAATGGTTTGCAGTTGTAAGCACATTAAACACAGTTTATTCTTGTATTAATTATTAATTATTGTATTATTTTTCCTGTGAACAACTGTAAGTCTCCATTTGCCCCATTCTGTCTATATATATAAAATCTAATAAAAGAGTAATATTGAAATTGACCATTTCTTCAGGACACCTAAGCCAGGTCCACCACCCAATTAGAGCGGCTGTATGCAAATTAACCCAGCCAAGATGGAGACCGGCATTCACGGAGCTAGAGTAAATAGACGCTTCTGTTGCACCAGGAGTAAACTGTCTGCCAGCTGGATTGGCTTCTCCAGGCTCAGGCAACAACATATTTGCAACATTGTTGCAATTATAGAAGCCTCAGAGCTGAACCAAACAGCAGGTTCCGTTGCATCAGCAATGGAGGAAACTGCTTGCGTAGGCCTGCTGAGCCTCTAAGTAAGGCAATATTCTTTCAATTATAGAAGCCACAGAGCTGAAGCAGACAGGAGGCTTCATTACCTACTTAGGCCTCAGCTTAAAGAAACAGTGTATCAATTATAGAAGATAAATAAACCCTAGAAATGTGCTTCCAGCCAGCCTTTCTGGGACATTGGGTCAATGGGAGCTGTGGGCAGCCTGAAAGCCAGAAAACAGCCCTTGGGCCTGCACCCAGGCTGGCCACACCCCAATGGGGTGAGGGATACCACTGGGGCATTGGCCAGCCTGCAAACAGCCATTATCCCCTCACCCAGGCTGGCCAGGTACCCCAGTAGGAACCCAAAACATGAAGGGACTCTGGGCAGCCTGAAAATGCCCCTCAGCTCTTCACCCAGGCTGGCCAGGCACCCCAGTAGGGACCCAAAACATGAAGGGGCTGTGGGCATCCTGAAAACGGCACTCAGACCATCACACAGGCTGGCCACATCCCAATGGAGTGAGGGTTCCCACTGGGGGGCTTGGCCAGCCTGCAAACAGCCATCAGCCTCTCACCCAGGCTAGCCAGGCATGCCAGCAGGTGGACAACCTCCCAGGGGTCCCAGACTGTGAGGGGGCACAGGCCAGGCTGAGGGATGCCCCCCCCAAAGTGTACAGATTAAGAAATATACATATACTAGGGGCCCAGGGATGGAGGTCCTTCAGCCTGGCCTGTGCCCTCTCACAGTCTGGGATCCCTTAGGGGATGTCCAATTGCTGGTGTGCCTGGCCAGCCTGGGTGAGGGGCTGATGGCTGTTTGCAGGCTGGCCACAGCTCCCATTGACCCAAGATCCCAGTGAGGCTGCTGGCTGGAAGCAGATTTCTGGGGTTTATTTATCTTCTATAATTGAAACTTTGTTGCCTTGAGTGGAGACCGCAGCCGGCTGAGGCAGACAGTTTCCTCCATCGCTATTGTGAAGCCTCCTGTTTGCTCTAGCTCTGTGGTTGCTGGCTGCCATCTTGGCTGGGTTAATTTGCATACAGTCACTCTGATTGGCTGGTGGGCATGGCTTAGCTGGTGGGCATGGCTTAGGTGTAATTGAGTGAGGGTTAATTTGCATATTACTCTTAGATTAGATACATTTCACAACACATTAACTTTTATTTCTGATTTTTTTTTATTTTGGCACTTGAAATAATGTAAATATATATTGTGGGATTAATAAAATTTCATTCAGATAAAAATTCTCACAGAAACATACTAAAATTCAGATTTTTAAAACAGATTCACATAATATTCACATTAAGAAATTATGTGAACCCTAACTAATTTGTCTCAGTGGATAGAGTGTTGGCCTGTGGACTGAAGGGTCCCGGGTTCGATTATGGTCAAGGGAATGTACCTTGGTTGCATGCACATTCCCATTGCGGGGTGTGCAGGAGGCAGCTGATCAATGTTTCTCTCTTATCGATGTTTCTAACTCTCTATCCCTCTCCCTTCCTCGCTGTAAAAAAATCAGTAAAACATATTTTAATAAAAAAGAAAGAAATTATGTGAATCAAGAGGTCAAATAGTTGAATAAGAAGTTATCTCTTGAATTATTAAACTAGTGTATGAATATAATCTAGGGGCCTGGTGCACAAAAATTTGTGCACTTGGGAGGTCCCTCAGCCTGACCTGTGCCCCTCTCACAGTCTGGGACCCCTCTGGGGATGTTCACCTGCTGGTGTGCCTGACCAGCCTGGGTGAGGGGCTGATGGTTATTTGCAGGCTAGCCAAGCTCCTCAGTGGGGACCCTGACCCTACGGGGGTGTGGCCAGCCTGGGTGAGGAGCTGAAGGGTATTTTCAGGCTCCACACAGTCCCTTGAGGTTTTGGGTCCCTACTGGGGTACCTGGCCAGCCTAGGTGAGGGGCTGATGGCTGTTTGCAGCGAAGCTGGCTGGAATTTATTTAACTTGTAAAGTTGAAACTTTGTTGCTTTAACTGGAGCCCAGGTTAGGTTGCCCCTGACAACCCAGGCTCCTAGAGCTTCCTTGAGCCCAAGGCTGGAAGCAGGTCTCTGGGGTTTATTTATCTTCTGTTATTGAAACTTTGTTGCCAGAGTGGAGGCCACAGCCAGCTTAGACAGACAGGAACCTTAGCTTCCTGCGTCCCCAGGGCGAGCCTCCTGCTTGTTCCAGCTCTGTGGCAGCCAGCTGACATCTTGACTGGGTTAATTTGCATACAGTTGCTCTGATTGGCTGATGGACATTACTTGGCTGGTGGGCGTTCTTAGGTGTAATGGAGTGAGGGTCAATTTGTATATTACTCTTTTATTAGATTAGATGGCATATATGGAATTATGTTATTTTGAAAACATTTAAATTTTGTCCCTAAACTATAATCTTTTTCTATTTTGAAATTAAAATTAAGAATAAAAATTGGCAGTGTTTTGATTTTTTGCACTATCTAATGTAAAATACTAGAACTTACATGTCATATATATCATACCTATAATGACAAAGCACATCTAAAATATTATCTCCTACATGATATAAATTATGCACCTTGTTTGGTCAAAATAATGTTAACTTTCCTATAAGAACTGAAAAAGATTCTATATTTAATTACTTCAAAGCGAATAAAACTAGATAACTCTATGTAACTGGATTAAAAGTTTTGAAGTAGTATATTAATATTTGAAAAAAAAGTTTTTTTCCATCCAGATATCATTTAATTTTGTTCTTTTTTTGTATCTTCACTGACTCATAAAATAAATTTCCTTTTTTGCATAATGACATCTCTGTGTTTCTCAAATTTAGTGGTATATATACATTTAAGTCATAATAGTAATTTTGTATTATTTCTTTGGGGATTAATTTCCTTATAAAGCACACAATATAAAATAATACAGAGCATAAGTCCTTCAAAATAAAACACTTTTCCTATAAAGCAATTAAAAAAGTAATTGGAGGCTGAGCAGCTTTAAACATTTATATAAATGTTTAAAAAAATGAATGCATGTCAGCTACGGACTTTTGCACAACTTAATATTAAGTAAAAGTTACATTCAGCTATGAAAAATTGTAGTTTTTTTTGTCCTTCTAGAAAATGTTGTTTCATCTTTAATATCTCTTTCACTTCCAGTTTAAAAGGTAATTCATTCATAGCTTTGACTAGATTAAGAAAATTATCTCACAAAACTTCTGATAAAGTTTATTTGCTCTATTTTTACAGAATATGTTTATCAATAATTTTCTTACCTAACCTCTATATTCAAAGTGTAGTATAATCCATTATAGTCTGCTATCTTAAATTGATTGATTCTCTAAAAATGTTTAGAGCCACTTAGATTTCCTCATCACTGGATGGCAGTTTTTATAATTTTACTTTAAAAAGAATTTTCCATTTTCTCAAAATTACCAACTTTATTAACTCTATATTGTTTATATAGTCACATTAAATACATGAGGTTTTCTCATTATTAATCATTGTTATTTGTACTTTTTGTAATTTCATTAATTTATTTCAATATTTAAGAGAAAAATATCAACAATGATATTTTCTGAAATAACTATTATCTTGGTTTCAATTTTATTATATTTCTAGTTCATTAACTTATGTTATTTTTATTATTTTCTCCAGTTTGCATTTTTACATTTGAAATATTTTTTTCCAAGCATTTTGAAATGAGATATATATATATTCAATGGTTTTCTACCCTGTTTCAGTATAAATGAATACTGTAAAGATAATAAATTATCTTCTGAGTGAAGAATAACTGCACCCCACAAGCTTCATATGTTGTTTCTTCATCATCCTTCTTTAAATTTCTTTTAATATTCCTTATAAATCATAGTTTACTTAGACGTGTTTTGTTCCAAATCAGTGAAATATTCAATTTATTTTTCTTTGATGGTTATTCCTAGATTAATTTCACTGTGGACAAAGAACGCTTCTTAATGATTTAT
>PVJC01033942.1:0-19099 GCA_004026665.1 Murina feae
TTTCCCTTGAAATTATCGTGTTTTCTTTTGTTACAAAATCCACTATTATTAACCGATACACCTGGTGTCTAAGAACCTGCAGACATTCAATTCCACTGAACATTGCATTTTTCCATATTCCCACCGCCCTTCCTACGGAAACCATGCCGGACCCACAGTCAAGCCAGCGCCTGGGCAATGTCCTCACGCCGCACCCCTAGACCCCACGCGTGGCCTCGGCCGAGGGTGAGAGGAGAGTGCGTGCACCTGTGGGGGATCCTGCTCATCGGAGCGGGTATGCGTCCTTGGAGAGTCTGCTTCTGGGGGAGAAACTCAGGAGCTTCCACTCTGTGTGGCCAGGGAGGCTCGTGTGCACCATCAGGAGGCGGCAGTGTGGCCCAGCCGGCTCTGCTGGCCCGGAGACCGCCTCCAACCAGGCCCGCGGCTGCAGCTGCGGCTGTGGAGGGCTATGCTGGGAGGGAGATGTTGGGGATGAGGACCAGGTGTGAGGGCCCCTCTCAGGGACCTGACTTCTCTTCCTCTCAGCACCTGCGCTTGAAGTGTCTCCTGAGCCTGGGTTCACTGTTTCCATTGCAGCCGCCAGAGAGCAGAGCGACTTAGGGTTCCACCCACCGAGGTGTGGGTTCCAGAACTGAAGGGAGTGAGCCAGGAAACCTGTCAGAATATGATTATGTGGCCCAGGACCATACAACAGTCAACAAAGTAAACGTAACTATTTAAAAATAGTTTTAGGAACTTAATGCATAAATATATGATTTTAACCACCAACCATAGAGCAGGTTGGTAAGTTGCACAACAAATGGAGTGTGTGTTACTGCGATGCTCCCTGATACGACACCCCCACTTGCCAGCCATTGCGGATCGAGCGATACCCGTGTCTGCTGTGCATAGAGTTTTTCTAAATGAGGCCCAGGCCTGATCACCCGGAATGCCTCTCCGTAAAGCACAGCTTTATGGGAGAATGAACATGAGAAAGAAAGAGAATATGATATTCATCTTTCGGTTCAATGTTGCGGTAATGAGGTCGGCTCTGAGAATACTTCCAGAGGATGGACTGTCTCGTCTTCACAGTCCTGGGGAAGCTTCGTGGAGCTGGACTCAGCACCTGTCTCCTCGTCGCTGTCCCGGGGGCCCCCGTGCCCCCTCCATGCCGGCCCCCAGGGCAGAGCCTGAGAAGTAGATGGACTCGTGGCCAGCAAGCCCAGCTGCTGGGAATGGCCAGGGGAAGAGCTTTGGGCCAAGGCCTTTCTCACAAAACATCCCGCTCACCTGACCCAGAATCCTAGTGAGACCACATCCACAGGTCATCGAGTGTGTGGCCACTCGACGAGTCACGACATGTCCCAGCAAACTCAGTGCAAAGAGGGCAAAGAAAAGGGAGACAGTGACGGGGAGAGAGCAGCCACCTCCCAGATACCCTGTGAGCAGGAGAGGACGAACCCTTCGTAAGACGAGTTGGTGCTATAAAAGCCAAATAGTACATATTGGGTGGGGGGAGGGTGAAGAGGATAAAGGAGGCCAAATATATGGGGGCAGGAGACCAGACTTTGGATGGCAGCAACACAACGCAATGTACCTGTGATGAATGATGGAATTGTACACCTGAAACTTACATCATGTTAACCAATGTCACCCCAATACACTTAATTTTTTTAGATCAAGCAATTTTGCCCAGCTGGTGTGACTCAGTGGTTAAACATCGACCTATGAACCAGGAGGTCACAGTTCAATTCCCAGTCAGGGCACGTGCCCAGTGTGGGGCGTGCAGGAGGCAGCCAATCAATGACTCTCTCTCATCAGTGACATTTCTCTCTCTCTCCCTCTTCCTTCCTCCTTGAAATCAATAAATATAAAAATAAAATCCAGTAATTTAACCTTGGTCAATGCTAATGAAAGAGAAGGTGCTAGACATTATGAATGAACAGTTAATCACACTGTTGTGGGCATAAGTGTGAAAAGTACAAATCTGGTGGGAAATGATACCAGGATTTTTGAAAATTATTTGTGAGGATGGGAAAATCTCAGCACCTCTAGGAGCAAAGCAGGACCTCAGGAAATGCACGTTGCAAACGCTGTACCCACCTGAGTTTCATTTCTGTCTCTGAAAAGACTTGATTACAGAGCAAGAAGAGTCGGGGGCTGGAGTCTTCTTCCCCAAATCACACTTGGGAGTAAGGCACCAGAAGATGTCATTCTGCATTTATTAAAAACGCTCTGACAGCATGATTCAGTTTTGAATACATTATTCCTTGGATATACACTGACACAACTCTCTTTAATGTTCAACCTGTAGTTAGAAAAGAATAGCAGATACTATTGTTATTCTAATAAATATTACAATCGCTGTCTTCCTGCATAACCCTCCCGCCCTCAGCCTAGAGCAGGAAAGGTGAGATTCGCTTTCTTTAAGCATAAACCTCTTCACAACAGAAAGAAGGAGTCTCTGAAAGACTTCGGGCCCATTAGTCGTTACATCCTGTCCCAAAGCCATGTTTATATTTTCACAGAAAAGCTGATGAGCCTCAAGCTATGGCTTCAGCTCAGACTGCTCTCCTGACACCCACGTTTCGGAGTTCAGCTACCTCGGGGTCAGCCCGGACGGTCTAGACACCCCCACAGGTTCATCAGGTCAAACACGGAAGGAGGGAATGCGCCCACTCCTTTCCTGCCAAAGCGTTCCCTCCTCGGAATGTTTTCTTCATTAACCCTCTCCGCACCCACCACCCTCCCGAGGGGTCTTCTCAGTACCCTTCCTGCTCTGCCTTCCTGGGGACTGGGTCTCTCACCTACAATACTGAACAACTTTTTAAATGACCTCACTGCCTCCAATATTGAATCCTTTCCTTTTCCCACCGGCGATACCTTTCTAAAAACCAATGAGGTTCCTTCCCCCACATAGAAGTTTTCTGTTGTGGACACTATTACAGAAGTCCCCATTGTCCTCCCCTTTGCCTCCCTCCACCCAGCCCCTGCCCTGCCCCAGGTTTTCAGCAGTTGCTGTCTGTGTCCATGGGCTGCACATCTACGTTCTTCCGCTGATCTCTTCTAGTCCCCTCCGCCCACCTTCCCTCTGAGACCTGTCTGTTCTGTGTATCCAGGCTCCAGTCCTATATTATTCATCAGTTTATTGTGTTCATTAGATTCCACATATGAGTGAGATCATGTGATACTTGTCTTTCTCTGACTCGCTTATTTCGCTTAGCATAATACTCTCCAGGTCCCTCCCTACTGCCACAAAGGATAAACATTCCTTCTCTTTTATAGCTGCACAGTATTGCATCGTGTAAATGTACCACTGTTTTTTTATCCACTCATCTACTGATGAGCTCTTGCGCTGTTTTCAAATGTTGGCGATCATAATAACGCTGCTATGAACATGAGGATGCACACATTCTTTCTGATGGACAGACAAGTGCTGAGGAGGGTGTGGAGAAGAAGGAACCCTCCTGACTGCGGGTGGGAATGTGGATTAGTGTGGCCACTGTGGAAAACAGTATGGAGTTTCCTACTTACAGTTGTGAATGGCTCCTCTCCCGGAGAAAGCCGAGGTAAGATGACATGCAAGGCTCCTTCTCAGTGTGCTTGAAGCTCAGGCTTCATGTCCAACCGCTTCCCCCTCGGCTCCCCTAACTTCCTTCTGTGTTAGGAGTAACCTTGTGTCCAGGCACCAGAAAGACCTGCCGTTTTCCACTACGTGGCATGCCATTTCACACCTGCAGTTCCTGCCAGGACGCCCATGCCTGCTGGGCACACAGCCATCCTCAGACCCCGAATCAGCTCTTCACTTGGGCAGTGTAACCTCCAGATCGCTCAACACTCTTGACGCGGCTGAATTTTCCTAAGTCGCCTGCTCATGTTTGCTCACACTGTGCTCTGCGCCAGACTGCATGAAGGGCATAAATCTGATGATGTAGCATAACACTTTATTTTTAAATATTGTTTAGAATGTCTTCCCTACAGGGCTTTGAAATCCTTGTAACAGAAAAACATATCATTTCTCCCCCTTGCGTTCCCAAAGCCTTGGAGAGTTTGGTATGAAAGAAGCACTAAAAATTAAATTTAAAAGTACTTAAGGTCTGAATTGAAATGATGTCAATTCTGTGATTTGTAAGTTACCATTCCAGGTATTGTGGTTTATAAATATAAATAAAACGATGTTCTCCATTGATGGAACTAGTGGACGTCACGAGATGTGCATGCAAGTGAACATGCAGCGAGATGGGAAGGGTGATCGCTGTGGGAAATGGGAGGAAGATATTCGTTTTTCTTACCAAAAGGACTAGGAAGGAAGACTTCGTGCAGAGAGGAGAAGCGGACACAGTAACCAAGAGAGTCCTGAAGCCAAACCCCAGGCTGAGGTGTGTGGACTCTCACTGAAGTGAACCAGGAGGCCTCTAAATTTTGCAAACGTGGAAACTGATGTTTCGAGCAAGGCTTATAAATGGTCAGTTGGGTATCGTAGGCAGGGTAAACTGGAGGCTGGATGCAGCGTGGCCCTTTAGAAAACCGTTACGTTACTCCAGATAAACCGTTCTGCGGGACTTGATGTTTAATTCCCAGAAATGGAGATGCAGGTGGGAAAGCCAAAAAGTGGGAACAAACTTGGGATGTTTGCAAGACAGGACCAGGGAAACCTAGCGATAATTTCAAGCAGGAACATCAAAGAGGTACCCACCTAAGAGGAATCAGAAGTCCTAACCCTGAGGGACTGAAAGGGTGAGAGTAGAGACGAGGACACCAGGGAACTTAGGAAGAAGTTTGCTTCTGTTCTTGTCATGTACCTGGACACAGTGGTACACACGGCAGGGATGGTCAATAAGCAACTGGAAAGGGGTCTAGAAAGTCAGAGAGAGATTGTGCCTGAAAGTCAAGATTTGGCCATTCATCTAAAAAAGATATCGAGGGACCCAGGAATGAGTGTTATTGCCAAGGGCTATAATATAGTGGAAAGCAAGGTGAGAAAGGAACTTCGGAGCGTCTTACATTTAGGAAAGTAGCTCAGAAAACAAGAAAATTTTCCTAAGATCATGCTCATTGAAACCGAAGAAAAGCAAAGTATAAACATAAAGACGCTACTGACAAGATCTAATGGCATCCGGGTACTGAAGTTTTGCTATACCAGTAAATGGAGTATAGACACCAGCTGCACATGTGGATCAAAATTTAAATTAAATTAAATTAAATTAAAATGTAGCACCTCATTTGCATTAATCATATTGCAAGTGTTTGCCACCCCATGTGGCAGGCAGGTCCATAAAAAAAATATACAGAGCCCTAACCAGTTTGGCTCAGTGGATAGAGCGTCGGCCTGCGAACTTGGGGGTCCCAGGTTCGATTCCGGTCAAGGGCATGTACCTTGGTTGCAGGCGCATCCCCAGTGGGGAGTGTGCAGGAGGCAGCTGATCGATGTTTCTCTCTCATCGATGTTTCTAACTCTCTATCCTTCTCCCTTCCTCTCTGTAAAAAATCAATTATATATATACACACACACACACACACACAGATAGACCCAACCCATCGCGGCAGGAGGTGTTTTTGAGGGTGTCAGATGAGGGATATGAAGCCAGAAAGAAAAGTCAACATAAAAGGGGTTTTCAAGGCATTTAAGGGCATTGGCCTTACAGCTCAATCCGCGTTAATCCCTCTCTGTCCACTTACTCTGTGTGAATCCTTCTGCAAGCGACTAATCTCGGTACACCCAGTTTCTAGCACTTACCCCTAGAGTTCGTCTCTAAGTGCTGAGATGGCGATATGATACCACAACGCAGGTTACTGTGGTGAAATACACGTTGATCACCATTTTGTCACTTAATAGGAGGGCAGCTTCAATTCTGGGAGAAGTTCTTTCGAAGTCAGCGCCTGAACCCTAGCAGGTATGGCTCAGTGGATAGAGCATCAGCACTAGGCTAAAGGGTCTCGGGTTCAGTTGCAGTTAAGGGCATGTACCTCGGTTACAGGCTCCATCCCTGGTGTCGGGCACATGCAGGAGGCAACCAATGGATGTGTCTCCCTCACATCCGGTGTTCCTCTCTCTGTCTCTCCCCCTCCATTCCACTCTCTCTAAAAATCCATGGAAAAAATGTCCTCAGGTGAGGATTATCAACAACAACAAAAATAATAACGTTAGCTCCTACAGGAGGCATGAGCACAGGGGATGGCTTAGGGCGCATGAGGAGGAAGCACAGGGGAGGGAGCTGGAAGGACATGTAAGAGCGATTAATATCGTCTCATTGTTGAAGAGACAGTTGCATTGTCTGTCAAAGATGCTATCACATATCAGCGTGGGGAGTGGCTGGGGAAACTTCTATGGGGAAGGCAAAGAGGAAATCTAAACTAAAGCCAGCTGCGTCTCCCATGGCCCTGAAATCACACTATTACTAGGGTATTCTCTCTCATGCCCAAATCTGTCTGTGTGGACAGTTGCTGCCTGAACAGGATTCTGAGGCTGCGTTTGACCTCATCTGGAAAGAGGCATGAATAAACAATGTAAGGGCACAGAAAATCCGTCCTCTAAACGTGACCCTTTCTCCCTTCTGCCTGTCCACTCCCTTTCTTAATCATTAAACCCTTTAAGACCTCAGATTCTGGTCAGCATCAAACTGTCTTAAGAACATAGCCTCGGGTCTGTTGACCCATAAAGCAGGGGTGGGGGAAGTCTGGCCCTCCGGCCGCATGAGGCCTGAGAACTCACTTGGTCTGGCCCTGCCACAGCATTAGGGCTGAGTTCATTAAATGTTTGACCAATGATAGCAGACTAATTCTTAAGCTGATAATTTTGTATGGCCCGAGAATGATGTAATAAATATCCAAATGGTCCTTGGCAGGAAAATAGGGTTCCCACCTGCGTCGTAAATAGCTCAGTCAAGCTAAAGATGGTATCTTGACCTCAGTTGTGTTTCACCCCAGGCCCATGGAAGCAGAACAACCTCACAGACCGCACCCCCTCAGGAAACCAGACTCACATTAGGGCCTGATGTGACCATCACCCACTCCCCTCCCTGGCCCTAACCCATCAGTGGAGCCCAGGACCCCATCCTGTAGCCCCCATGACCAATGATTTTTCCTTACATAACCCACCCCCTGGAAGCCATCAGGAGCTGGGTCTAGCTGGCCTGTGACTCCAGGCTTGGCCCCATTTCCTCCACCAAATAAACCCTCACTTTCTTGGCAGCCAGCGCCTGTGCACGTCTGATTGGGTTTGATGGGCAACGATTGAAATGTCCCTTCAGTCCAGGAACAAGAAAGAAATGGCGCCTGAAAGTCACTCCATTCATGAGCCTGGTTTGCTTGGTTTCTGGTGACTAAATGGTCAGAGAGAAGGAACCATCCTTGGCTGCTTCCCAGTCGCCTGCTCCTATGACCATGGACTGGAGGGGCTTAGATTTGGCCCCTGAAGTGCTCACAAGCCACGTCCTTCCTTTACCCAATGCCCAGGTTCGCATCCCACCCTTCCTATGCGCCAAGCTTCCAGATGGCCTTAGTGCAAAACCCACCTGGCTTCCTCCCCAAGACTCCCTGAGGCCCCTCTGGTTCCCGCCCCAGGGATGGTCACATTCTCTCCACATACCCATCTGCAGCCACTTGAATCTAAAGGACAGAGAGTGTAACCTGAGCTCCTTAAGGACACCTAGATGGTGAAAGATAGAGGCTGGGATTGAAAAAACAAGATGTCAAGATGTCGCTTCACAGAGAATTTAACCAAGATCCTTGTGGATTGAACCAACCTGAGGAAACTTATTCAGTAACCATGGTTACACAAACTGGGAGCCTACGAAGGAAATCGTTCCAAGATCTCTTATCACAGGCCCTGCACACCATTCACGTTGGTATAAACTCTGAGTAGCGGCCAATCATCAGCCAATGTATTTAGCAATAGTGGTGCAGTGAGATGTCATTCTTGACTTCAGGGCAATTAAGATCTAAAACATAGTAGGTGCACAGTGATTTCTGGGCTTTTTAAGTGAATTAAGAAAGACAGTGAGGGTTTTCTTTGTGTATCAGGGACATTGATTTCCATCCTCTGTGTCCTTTTACATATAATGTGCCGGAAACTTCCTAGAGCAATAGTAGCCAGTCTCACCATTAAACGTGTCAAAGAATAACTTAGTGGTGAGATTTATTTGATAAAATGTATGAATTCCACAGAATTCCTTCATAATAATCATAGTCCAGTATCCTTCATACTTGAAAAAAAATGGAGGCTATTTTTCACGTCCCAGTTCTCAATCAATTAAAACCCAGCATGATTATTTATGTCCTCCCCCTACTTATCCTCACCAACAAAAATACTCGATTTTGGAAGAGATGTAAATTCCTGGATTAGATCAAGTTTTGCCAAAAATACAGAGGCCAGACATTACCACATGTTTCGCCGTTCTGCTTTAATGTGATTTTTCTTCCTTAAATTAAATCCCTCGTGACAGGTTTATAAAGAACTTGGAGAAAAATGGAAGAATTGGTTTGAATTACCCTGTTCAGCAGGAGGGAGAAATGTGGAACGAGTCCGTTTTCCCTTTTACCCAAAGTATGGTTAATCCTTAAGCTTTCATTCTCTGTGGTCGAAGGACTGAAAAAGTGGAGTTTGGGAAGTGAGACAGAAGCGCTTAGGCTAAAACAAGGACCTCTCACAAGTTCGTTGAGTTGTAGCAAAAAAAAAACACACACAAAAAAAAAAAAACAAAAAAAAGAAACGGGCCACAGGGAATGGAGAGAACGTGCTCTCTCAATCCCGGCGTGTTCACCGGGAACTCTGGGGCCACGGGGCCGAATGGAGCCTTTCATTCCTCCCCGGGCCCGGGCTGCTCTCGGACACAGGGCTCCGTAAATCACCGTGCCTCCCAGCCAGCGCCTCAGCCCCGTTCTGTTTATGTACATTAGGCATGTGCTTCCTGCGACCACTTCAAAAGAAATGAAACTTTCTTAAATATTATTTAAGTGCCGCTCGATGGCTGTGAAAGAGAAGGTGTAACTGCCTGTGAGTCCCTTACCGCCCAGGTGGGGAGAGAGGGGCGGAGTGGCTGCAGTGCTACACTGTCCAGGCTAGGAAACGGGCAATAACTCGTGATTAAATGCAGATGTGAACCTGAGAAATTCAGTTAATCACAGGCATTAAACATGCCTGGACGCCATAAAAACGCAGAGCGTAAACCAATGAATAACCAGCCTTTCACGGAAGGAGTGTAGTGACCCCCAATTCTCATCAGGGGGAAGCCAGGGGCCAGTTTAAATTACTTCATCTTTTCCATCTCGTGTAAATGTTTACGTACAAATGAACAGACCATTAACGAGGCCGGGAACCAGGGCACATTGGCAAATGGAATAAATCAAACCGGAGCAGAGAGAGCCGTGAGTGACAGGTGTGTGAGTAGCACTTGGAAAGGAACACGCTGAGGAATATGCCGTCTGAGTCGGCATGAGCCACACGGGGAACGCTATGAAGAGGTTTGGAAACCCAGAACGCCAGGCACGCCCACAGACATGTGATGTTACGGCGAGCAGGTCATGATGTCCACAAGGGGTGCTGGGAGATGGAAACTCGGCCCCCCACCCCCCCCCCCAACCCCCGTGAATGCTCCCAGCCTCACTCGGGGCTGGCCCAGAGCTGACACTCATCCAATGCTGGTTCTGACGTACTGTTAGTAGTTCTCCACGAAATAAAAAGTTTTAAAAGTGCATCTATTCTAAGAAGAGGGTTTCAAATAGAATTCAAACAGGTAAGCATAATGGCTACTGTATGTGTGTGTGTGTGTATATATATATTCATACCCTTACCAGCAGTCACCACCCTTTCCCATTCCTTACCTAACATTATTGAAAAGCTCCTCTATTTCATCTGACTCCAGTGAGTCCCTCATTCATCATTTTCAGCTGCTGACTTATTGCTTTCAGCAGCTGGTTCTTCAAAGCCAGGCTGCAAATGCAGTCAGGAGTTTGGTGATCACACAAGGGATCGGAGGGCCACAGGTTACAGAGTGGCCTTTCAGAAAACAGAGCTAAGCTATTCCCTGCCGCATGTGCATTCCAAGATTTGTCCTTGCAAATGTGGCGACGTCCCAGGTCCCTGCATCTACAAATATTGATCAAATCACATGAACAATCTGGAGGAGAATCCCAAAGTTTTTAATAGTAAACAAGCAAAGGGGAAGAGTTTGGTGTTGAAGAAACCCCTGAGACTAAAGGCTTGATTCCTGGTGCCCTCGATGCCCATGTGTGTCTCCACCAGATTAAAGGACTCCCGCAGTGTTGCTGCTCCAGAGGGAGTTTTTTTTTTGTTGTTGTTGTTGAAAGACAAAGGAAAAGGATGTTGATGGAATTGTTAACAAAAATAGCAAAACCGAACATGAAATCCAGTAGAGACGGAAAGGAAGCAGGTCCACGCAGAAGTTTGCAAACTAAAACAAGTGAGAGAGCGGAGAGGAGAGTCTAGGGCCGGACAGCCGTGGCCGTGCGAGCAGAGGCGGCAGCTCGGATCATTCCATGACACACGCTAAGCACGAACAAGGGACCCACAGTCTGGGGAGGCAGAAGGGAGAGGTGGAGGCAGGAAAGCTGGCAAGTCCCCTCATCTCACACCTACGTCCTTCACCGTAATCACAGAGACATGCTGACAATGAAGCGGGAGAAGCCGCCAAATGTCATTTCTGCCCCCATAAAACCCCACTTGTTTGTAAGAGAATGTTTCTTGGGTAAATCACAGAAGTGGGAGAAGTAATTCCTAGAAGAAATGGGCTTAGGAAACAAGTGACAGAGGTAGAGGAAGGACCCTGGGAGCGTGGGAGTGAGGAAGCTAAAGCACCAGGCAGTGGGGGGGGGGCGGGGGGAGACGCAGGGGGTGCTCCCAGGAGGGTGGGCCTCTGGCTCCTCTGTCCTGAGGCTTTCAGGGTGGAGATCTCAGGGGACGCCCCGGGGAAGATCTCATTAGCAGAGTCAGCAGCTTTCCAGGTGGGCCCTCTCAGGGCGTGGTCTCCCCTGATTGACAGGCTGGCACCAGGGCAGGGGGTCATTACCTGATGCACTTTGATGGGCCCGTGTGTGCAAAGTTACGAATGCCATCGTTGTGTCTCCACAGATCAGTTCTCCTCATCTTGGGAAAAATGCTCCACAAACAGAGGCTGGGAAAAACACACAAAACAAACCCCAGCTCATTTCCTGTGTCGAACTGGGAAAATAAGGAGAGTGTTCAACTAGAGAAAAACTATTTTGACATTTTTCTTCCTTTGTATTCCCCCATGCATACTCCTGAGATAAAAATAGAATTAGTCCTATCTTCCATGATCCAATTCAAGTTTAAAATAGCATAGGATATATCCAGGAATGAAGTAAGGAGTGTACCAGCATTTGAGGCTAGGAATAGAGTCTGTAATTTAAGAGCCTTAAGAATTTAGTAAGTGGGTGGCGAACACATAATCCAATATACAAATGATGTATTATAGAATTGTACACCTGCAGCTTATATAATTTTATTAACCAATGTCACTCCAATAAATTCAATAAATTTTTTATAAAAGTAATATTTTAATGAGAGTCCACAAAATAGCATCCAAACCTACAAAAGTTTTATAAGAATTTATTTGAGCCAAATCTGTGAGACAATGCTACAGTGGACACAAGATGTGCAGTTTCTCTTAGGCCTTTAGAATAAGGTGACCAGATTTTAACATTGGCAAAGCGGGACACCATTGACGGGCGGGGGGGGGGGGGGGCGGGGGGGCCTTCCTTTTTTTTTATTACTTAAAATATTACAAAGAGTGGTACATATGTCTCTTTCCAAAAATCAAGAGTTTTTTTAAAACACCGTGAGACACGGGACAAATTGTTAAAAATCGGGACTGTCCCGCCAAAAGCGGACGTCTGGTCACCTTATTTTAGAATCAACAGAGAAGCCATAAGGAAGGCAGGTGAAATCCACTGACGGTAGATTAAGGAGGTGGGGGAAGGCAAAGCGGGAAAACCCTGGGGTTGGATGAAAGGCCATGTGGAGAGAGGGAAATTGCTTTCCCATTGGTGGGTGCTGGTTAGTCACAATGGGCATCTGCAGCACACGAGACGGCATGCGGGCAAGCAGCTAGCGTGAGGGGTTCTGTGGCTGGAGCTCTGCGGTCTTGCCCTCTGCATCCTGTGGGTGTGGGTGGCTTGAAGGATCTAGAAAAAAATACTGACCTTTCCAAGGTATGTTATCCTAGATGTGTGAGAACAACGGACAGCGCGCACTGAGGAGCAAGGTTAGTCTTTGCTGAGCAAGCTGTGGGCCCGGGCTTGTGGACATGACTACCCACCATGACCTGCTCAGTTAGGGATCAGAGGTGAGACCACCCTTCGTGCTGAGGGCCGGTCGCTGTGCTCGTCAGGCCTGCCATGGGTCCCCTTGACCTCGTCAGATGCAGAGATATCCCTATTTTTGCTCACCGTGAGTCTAACATGAAGTGAAATAAGTCAGATGGAGAAAGACAAATACTCTCTGTCTTATTTGTGGAATCTTAATAGCAAATGCAACAAAGAGAAATGGAAACAAATTCAAAATCCCGAGAACAAGTGGATGGTCCCCAGAGTGGAGGTGGTGGAGAGGATGGACAGAAAAGGGGATGGAGAGATGCGACGTTAGCTATAAAACGAGGAGGTAATGTCCAGCACAGGAAACAGCGCGATAACTGCACAGGGACAGATGGTCACTGGGCTTATGGTGATCACGTTGCAAGACGTAAAAATGCTGAGTCACTATGTTGTACACCTGAAACTAATATAATAGTGTATGTCAACTGTAATTAAAAATTAATTAAAGAGGGGTGGCCGGCGTGGCTCAGTGGTTGAACGACAATCTATGAACCAGCAGGTCAGGGTTTGATTCCAGTCAAGGGCACATGCCTGGGTTGCAGGCTTGATCCCCAGTGTGGGACATGCAGGAGGCAGCCAATCAATGATTCCTTCTCATCATTGATGTTTCCATCTCTCTCTCCCTCTCCCTTCCTATCAGAAATCAATAAAAATATATTTTTTAGCCCCAGTTGGTTTGGCTCAGTGGACAGAGTGTTGGCCTGCTGCAGACTGAAGAGTCCTGAGTTCGATTCCAGTCAAGGGCACATGCCCGGTTGTGAGTTCGATCCCCAGTATGGGGCGTGCAGGAGGCAGCCAATCAATGATTCTCTCTCATTACTGATGTTTCTATCTCTCTCTCCCCCTCCCTTCCTCTCTGAAATCAATAAAAATATTAAAAAATATATATAAATAAATACATATATATACATACAGAGAGAGAGAGAGAGAGAGAGAGAGAGAGAGAGAGAGAGGTAATATGCAAATTGTCCAGGATGCCGTAATATCACAACAGCTCAGGAGGAGGCTGCTCGCGCAAGTGGGAGGGAGGGAACTGCGTGCGCAGTGAGGCAAGCCACGGATGCCGCAGGCCCAGAGAAAAGAGGGTCAGCCAGCCACGGTGCACTGGCAGTCACGCCTCTGCATGTGAGCTGCAGAGGAAACAGCTTTTCTGACCACTCATTGGCTAGGCTCCTGGTATGCTCTCGGTGTTCTTGGTAACTTGGGTAATAAGAATCCAAGAGGGTGATCTAGGTTTTTTGCACCTCACTCCTGGAGGTAAAAATGAAGGTCCACTGCTGGAGGGACTAAGAATTGTCATATCCTGCCCTAGCCGATTTGGCTCAGTGGATAGAGCCTCGGTCTGCCAACCGCAGGGTCTGGGTTCGATTCTGGTCAAGGACATGTAGGTTGCATGCTCGACCCTGGCTGGGGCCCAGGTCAGGGCTCATGCAGGAGACAACCAATCTCAGTGTCCCTCTCTCATTGATGTTTCTGCTTTTCCCTCTCTTTTCCATGCTCCCTGAAAATCAATGGAAAAATATACTCAGGTGAGGAAAAGAAAGAAAGAAAGGTCATATCCTATGAAAGAGACATCTTAAAAATTCCTAAAGAAAGTTTGTCAGTTTTTGTGGAGAAGGGACTGGATTCCATGTTGATGAAAATACCTTGGTTACTGTGGCAGCCGCAGTGGCAAAGCAGTGGGTGATGGGGGCGGCACCTTCTCCTGGTCAGCCTAGTCACCTCCTGCAGAGGGAGGCCATCAGTAAGACATCCTCTGAGGGCTCCCAGACTGTGAGGGGGGCAGGCTGGGCTGAGGGAACAGCCCTCCCCCCAGTGCATGATTTTTATGCCCCGGCCTCTAGTATAATTTTTTAAATGAATTAAAGAGCAAAAATGTTAGGGAGATTTCCTCTCTTGTCAGTGATGGCTTATCCGAGCAGCTTTGCCTGAGACCCTCGGTGCCTTGAAGAAGGTGAGTGCTTTGTTTACCACGGGTCTTTGCAAAGGAAACACTTTTCTTGGTTCCTGGATTCTGGGCTCCATCCCACAGTAGCTCCTGTGCTTCTCTACTTTCTGAAATCTTTGTGGGTTTTGACGTTTCTTTTTCAACTTGACAGTTCTCTGCCTAAAAACACGGGTTCTGTCTAAAGCAACCGGAATCCGCTTGGACATATCGCAACACAAAGTAAGAAGATAGCAATGAAGCAGCCTGCACATGTGAGTGAACAGAAACACCAAAGCCCAGGAAAACCAGCTCCAGGAACGCCAGAAAAGTGCACTGCCTGTGACTCCGGCGCCTGCAGGGCAGCTGGCTCATGGCAAGTATCTGTAAAGATGCATTGATTGACAGAGTAAATGCATGAAAAATGGTTCAGGATTGACAGCAAATGTAGTTGAAGGACCCTAATGCATGTAGCATTTAATTTGCTTTACTCACAACTGGGGCGCTGCGTGATTATTTGAGGTCTTGTCCCAGATTACTAACTCCAGGGAAGACAAAGTGAGACCCAGACTCTCAATTACATGTACACTCCTATGTCTTCTTTTAACTTTTTATTTTGAAATAATTGTAGACTCACATGAAGGTGGAAGAAATAACAGAGATTCTGTGAACACTTTACTCAGTATTCTCCAACGATAACATCTTGTAGAACAGGAGTACAATATCCCAGTCAGGAAAGTTACACTGACACAATCCATAAGCCTTAAAATACACACACTTGTCATTAATACACTTATGAAAATATGCACTTATCTGTGTGTGTGTGTATTCAGTTCTACATAATGTTATCACATGTGTAGATGCATGTGGTCCACTTAGAAGTCTTCTATTAGTTTTAATTCCATTTTATTTCAAAGAATTTCTGCCAGAAAGCAGGTGAAGTGGCTGCAAGAGAAAGAACAGCTGGACCCAGGAGACCTACTCCAGGATCTGGACACAGGAGCAACATAAACAACAAAGCCAGCCTAGATTTGTCACAGCATACACAGTGAGGGAGATACCGACAGGATGAATGAGATGAGTTACGCAAATAAAAGAGGACCAAGTATGGGGCGCCTGAAGGGCCAGGGAAATGGCAGAAGACACAAGGAGATGCACACTGACGTCTATTACCATAAAAAGGTAAGAGCGATGGGAACAAAACACAGATGTGGGATGAAATATCCTTTTGGTTTTCCAAGTTTGTCTTCCTTGTCTCTAACAGTCCCTACTAACTTCACAGGACAGCCATTAGTAAAGACCTGCCTAGCAAAACCATTGGGCATGTTAAAATAGGTAAGCATAGTATTGCTTAACTATGCAAGATAGGAGGTTTTTAAATTTTATTTTCTTTTGCAGGCACACACATGTGCACACACACTAGACACTGACATCTGCTCTTTCAGGTAGAAAAAAACATTAGGTCAATTTTTTAAAGTTATTGACAAGACTTATAAATGTTTCTCTGTTATTTTTACACTAGAGGCCCAGTGCATGAAATTCATGCACGGATACCGACCCTAGAATCTGCTGGCTGCTGGCCAGAGCCTCCTTTTGTTCTCGCCACCACCTGGTGGTCAGTGTATGTCAGAGCAAGCAATCAAACTCCTGGTCGATTGAACTACCAAGGGGACACTTTGCATATTAGACTTTCATATATATAGACTAGAGGCCCAGTGCATGAAATTTGTGCACAGAGTGGGAGTGGGGAGTGGGGGTGGTGTCCCTCAGCCCAACCTGCACCCTTTCCAATCTGAGACACCTTGAGGGATGTCCGACTGCCCATTTAGGCCTGATCCCACTGGTGGGATCAGGCCTAAATGGGCAGTCGGACATCCCTTTCACAATCCAGCACTGCTGGCTCCCGACCTCTCGCCTGCCGATTGCCCCTAACCACTCCCCTGCCAGCCTAATCAACATCTAACTACTCCTGTGACAGCCTGATTGCTCCTAACTGCCCTCCACCTGCCAGGATGGTCCCCCACAACTTTCCTCCCCTGCAGGCCTGGGTCCCCCCACAACTGCCCTTCACTGCAAGCTTGGGTCCCTGCCAACCACCCTCCCCTGCAGGCCTGGGTCCCCCCAACTGCCCTTCTCTGCCAGCTTGGTCCCCCACCAACTGCCCTCCTCTGCCAATATGGTCTCCCCAAACTGTCCTCCTCTGCCAGCCTAGTCCCCTCCAACTGCCCTCCCCTGCAGGCTTGGGTCCCCCATAACTGCCCTCCCCTGCAGGCCTGGGTCCCCCCAACTGTCCTCCCCTGCAGGCCTGGGTTCCCCCAACTGCCCTCCCCTGCTGGCCATCTTGTGGTGGCCATCTTTGACCACATGGGGGAAGCCATCTTGTGATGGTCAATTTACATATTACTCTTTTATTAGATAGGATGCTTGAGAGGTTCTAAAGACAACTGCTGTCAGCTATAAAAAGGTATAAGAAACTAGAAAAGTGGTACACTTCTAGAAAAACACTCTACAGTACTCCTGTTCCCCATACTCAGCTTGAAGCTAGATAGTAGTGATGCCTCTTGAAATCTTGGCAGAAACAACCACTTGCCCTTTTGAGCTACAGTTTTCTCCATGAAACTGCAGATTTATCCCTAAGGTTTTGCTTACACTGTTGGTCACGTCAGTTAGAACTCTGAAGCCGTGCCTTTCCCTGGAGCCTCTGCAATGTTTAGACATCTGACTTCCTTTTCAACCTTGCTTACTTGTGTGTGAGAACGTTCAAAATCCTTTCCCAGGAGACCTGTTGTTGGTTTTATGTCCATTCATTATCTTCCATGGTAACCGACATAAAGAATTTATTAAACATTTTATCAGTGTCTTCATTTTTTCTTTAATATTTTCCCTTTTTTATAGTAGCCATATCCCTTCCATATTTCTGATCCCCAATGATATTTATAATTATTCACATTCTGAAATGATTAGATCTACAAATTCTTTAGAAGCTGGTAAACAGTGTTCTCTTTATATTCCTAATTGAGTTATTAATAAGAATTCTTATAAAAATAAGATTTGGCCTGGGCTTAGAAAAACTAAGGTAGATAAGATGCCCGTCAACGAGTAGGTCCCCTATAAAAATAATCCGCTATTGATAACTTTGGCTCTTAGGATTCCACACACAAAGGAATTGTGCCCATGTGTGTATAACCTTAAGCTTTCTACATATAAGAAAAAGAGATAAAAGTTGGCACTAAAACAAGATGGTATTCAGATCATATTTATAAATTTGAAGTGAATTATAAAAATTTATTTAAAAAACATATTGGACTCCTGAAGCAAGTAAGTGTCCTGTGACTCAGGCAGTCGAGCCTAGAAGAGAGTGGCTTATAGCAGTTATTTTAGTACATTAAACACTAAAGCATGATTGAGCATGCAAAGAGGTGATGAGATTTTATATTATTTCCAAAATGTCATTAAACCTATGAAACAAAAACTGGAGAAAACTTTAAGTGCCACCACTAACCTGGAAATGTAGTAAAAATGCTTGTGGGAGCAAAGGTCAGTGAACAGGAGGAAAAATCTGAATAAAATAATAGTGAAACCCCAATCCTAACCTCTCTGTGCGTTTAAAATCGAATTTCCATTCCAGGCCAGAGTCAGAGAAACTCATGGGAACCTGAGTAAATTATGGGAAAACTTCACCTTCAGAAACGTCCCCACAGCCCGGCGCCAGGGCCGTGGAGTCTACAGTGCTGAAGCGGTAGCCGCCTGCGTGATGCCTGTTCTACACAAACAGGTGAAAGCAAGTAAGTTTAACACGTGGAAATTTTTGCAGACAAAACACGAAAAAGAACATTTTAAAAAATCACAAAGAAGCTTCAAATAAGTTTAAAATGTTCTAAGAAATAAAGGAATAGAAATGAAATGCCTCCATCCTAATGAAGAATGTGAGCAATGTCTAATCAGAAGATGACCATAATGGAATATGTAGGAGAGAGAAATACATGTTGTGTATCAGTGATTCCCTGGCAGGGCTCACAGGGCTCAGAAAGGTGTTAAACTCCTGGTTCCAGCGAGAGGCTACATTTTAAAGTCAGGAGGGAAAAAACACGTGAGTGAATTCCAGGAGAAACCAGACTCACGCCTCCAGGTGTCTTCCACCCGTCGAGTCACTCAGAGGTGCGTAATTATACAAACGATGATGTGTAAGGACACCCGTGACGTGCTGTCACCCAGGGAAGCTCACCTGAGCCTCGTGTCCAGGGCTTTTATTGGGGGTCAATCAAGTAGGCAGGCAGGATTCAGCCTCCTCAGCTTCCAGCCACTGAGCAAAACAGGCTCAGCATGCACCGCACTTGTTAGCACAAACCATCTGGTCACCTTGGCACTGTGTGGCCCAAGAAGAAGCTTCCGAAGATCCAGAGCTCAACTCCCAGCGGTTGTCCTAGGGCCAGGTCAGAAGACGGGCCTTCACTGGACATGTAGAGGTGTGAGCAGCTCACCTCTGAGGCATTAACTCGTTCCTGCACCCATTTATAAAATTAAAAGGAAAACATCGGTACAGTGAACACAAGAATAAACACAAAGAAAACATAAACAAAAAAATGTAAAGACTGTTCTAAGGAAGTCTCCCAGAATTCAATACAGATTGACCAAAAAAAAAAAAAAAAAATTGACATAAAGGATGGGATGGGAAGCCCCAGTGTCCCACTAGGGAGAGTTTCTGAAAGAGAAAATAGAATTAAAGAAAAGTCTTCATTGCTCTGCGGCATGGATGCCTCATGGAACATTTCAAGTGCATGTGTGCGTGGCCTTTTGCAGTTGGACATGACTGCCCCGTTGCTGCAAAGAAGTCTGACATCCCTG
>PVJC01033943.1:0-19089 GCA_004026665.1 Murina feae
GTGTGTCCGCTCAGCAGCAAGGCCCCCCCAAGGGACCATGCACCAGCGTCCACCCCCTGGCCTGCCACCCAGCTCTGCACCAGGTGTGTCCCCTCAGTAGTGGAGGCCCACCAGGTATGTGCAATGGTAGGCCATCTGGCTGGAAACGTCCATGCCTGCACTCTCCAGCCATCCCACCCCCCAGTGCACGAACCCTGAGGGGCCTGTGGTCAGCCTGAAAACAGCCCTCAGCCCCTCATTCAGGCTGGCCATGCATGCCAGCAGGTGGACATCTCCCCCAGGGGTCCTAGACTGCGAGAGGGCACAGGCCAGGATGAAGGATCCCTTCTTACCCTCGCTGGGTGCACAAATTTTTGTGCACTGGGCCCCTAGTATGGTAATAATAACCAATCTTTTAAACTCATCAACAATGAAATGAGACCTTATATGCTATTCTAACTAGGGCATTTGGGAGGCTTGAGGCAGGCACAAGGATACCTTGGGGGGAAAGGTATTTATTTTCAGGATAGACAGAAATTGGAAAGGACAGCCCAACTCATCTCCTGTTAAAGGCCATCTGGTCTTACTCTCTCTGCAAGTCGGCTCCATTCCTCTTTCCATGGTATCCTAGTGAGCTTCTCCCACATGTGGGCCCCAGTGGCAACTCTGGACTTGAATTTATCATAACCTTTCGGTTGACTTACTGTATAGAAAGCCACCCAGCCTCCTAAGTGTTTTTCAAATATGTCAAACCCATTCCAACATCGGGGCCTTTGTACTTGCACTTCCTTCTTCCTGAAATGCTCTTCTCCTCACTCGTCACCTGTCTCGCTCCTTCACCTCATTTAAACCTCTGTGCAAACCTCACCCTTTGAAAGAGGCATTCCCTGAACACTCTGACTAATATTATACTATCTGGCACTCTTTTTATCTTCTTTAATTTTCTGAATAGTGACTATCACTATCTGACTTTTGTTAACCCTCTCATGTAGTCAATATTGGCTGAATGATATATTTTAATGACTAAGTGAAAGAACTAATGCCTGACTCATCCAGATTTACAACTAGATTTCTAAGAGAATCAAAATGATCCATTTTATACTTTTTAAAAGGAACCACTCCAATCAAATATGGCCAGCCTATGAGTTGCCATCTTATGTCATCTGTCCCACCCATTGGTCTATTCAGAGACAGAACTGAGATGGGATCAGTTCACACAGTACAGAGTGTAGGTACTTACAGTGTCAGGCAGGCAGATTCAAATGGGGCTTAAGTGGTCCAACCCTGATGGTACCTTGAGTTTTGTGAAGCACCAGCTAATAGACACAGAGAGGCAATTTACCTCTGACTAGAAATGTCAAGGTCAGGAACTAGGTTGGCTCCTCTCAGTACTAGCTCTCTAGCCTCAGTCATAATTTACCTCAATTTAATTTTTTTTTCTGCTCTGAAATTTTTATTGAATTTTATGAGCAATTAATAATATAGTTAATGTTTTTTTTAATTCCCTTTGAGCCTGTTGCTACTTTATGAGAATATTTACATGGCTTAACTCCTGAAATCCTCACAACCATCTTGTGAGGTAGGGACTATAATTATCTTTATTTTGAAGATAAGGAAATGTGGGAATATAGCGAGAGTAAGTTGCCTGATATTGCTCAGTGTGTTAACAGAACCAAGATTCAAACTCAGGAAGCCTGATCCGACCTCTTCATCTAACAAGGTAATTTCATACGTTCATTCCCCTGCGGGGCTTAGCAAAAAATGCTTATTTTCTTAGAAACCACATCCTGAGGGGGTAAACACATGCAAATGTGCTTTTAAAATGTCAACATATTTTGAGTTAGCTATTCTTAATAAACATCTAAAATATAGCAAACATACCTTTGGGCCTATGCAGTTTGACAGACTTAAGATCTATTATTGTCTATGATCTATGCATCTGTTTTTATGCATGTACACTAGAAACTTAAAACATTTTTCCCAAATGGACAGTTTTCAATGAAGACATTTGCCAATTTTTATAATAAGCAAATAGCCAGGCTCTAAAACACTGTGCTCCACTTTAAATAAGTTAAAGTTTATACTAATACTAGGGGCAACAGTTTTGTGGTTTTTTTTTTATGTTGTTTTCTGTGAGCTATGCTTACAATAAGAATATAAACACATAGGTATAAAAGAGATGCTTGAAAAGAATTCACTGAAACCCTATATTTAGCATCTTCCATATGTGTGGCACTACATTAAACACTGAGAGATGTACAATGATGTATATTAAAATGCTCTAAATATATGTCACAATCTTTCTTTGTGAACCTCAAGAATAAACTTGAAAAGTCAGTATGTGATTGCCTCAATCTTTTGTAATATCATGCAGAGTAGACAGAATCCAATAGTTCTATCCCTTGTAGCTTTTCAGCACCAACTGATATGTACTCATGAAGATTTTATCTTTAAAGAGGCTTGAGTGTTCCCATTACAATATATTGAAGCAAGTGCCAATTTATTTATCCTTGTATTTTTTTAAAGATTTTTTATTCTTTTTTTTTTTGAGAGAGAGCAAGAAAGAGAGAGAGAAACATTAATGTGAGAGTAAAAGATCGAATGACTACCTCTTGTACGCCTCCTCCCACTGGGAATCAAGCCTACAACCAGGGCATGTGCCCTGACCCAGAATCAAATCAACAAACTTTCCATGCATGGGACAATGACCAACCAACTGAACCACACCAGCCAGAGCTATCTTTGTGTTTTATAGTAAGGGCTGTATAGGGATGAGAAAAAGGCCATATTTACAAATATCCATCTATGGGCTACTATTCTTTTCTGTCTTCAAGTAGCATGTTAGTTCTAGTCTTGTTTTGTTTTGCATTTGCACTTTTTAGAAAAGGCTGTAATTTTCTCTGTAGAGTTTTGATTTCCATCATTTTGGCAAAATTGTTCAAGGTCACCATGGTCCATATTAATTAATCATGTGTGCCTCACGGATTTCCTCTGTCAGTAGTACGTATCAGTATGATGAATGGTTCAGGGTTCATATTTAAGAATCTGATTGGCTAACTGTCGTTTCATTTGTTAGAACTTATAATTCAAAAAATATTGATGAAGTTGTTCAAGAAAAGAGGGCAATGAAAGTCAGTTTCACTTATTTTGAACATCAAAGTGTAGTCATTTTTTTAATGCAAATAGGCTCCCTGGGCCTCAGCTAAGAGATTAGGGAGAGACATTCACTCTTTAAAGTGACTATAGGCAGCATTAAGTGGTAGCTCTGTTCTGTGAGAGAGACTACCACACTGTGTTAAAGGCATCATTCCTGGGAGAATGAGAGTTTGTGAGTGCTTTAGTAAGACATTAATTTTGTTTTGTTTCTAACAGTGGGTAATAGTTAACTTATTTACTTACTTAAAAATATATTTATTTATTAACTATAAAATCAATTATTTACTTATATAAAGAGGTGTACTATTTTATAAGGGCCATGGGTGCTTGTTATTAAAATTAAAATAAAGAAAATCAAATAAGTTTTAGAAAATCCCCTGAAATCTTACTGTTTTAGTAATCAATAAAAATAAGATAGAAACTATGATAGTTGGATGTTCAAAGACAACTATTCACAAAAGGGGAAAAATCAATAAACATATACTTTTTTAGTGTTCAAAGTATCAATAAGCATCTACTTTACTACATTTTAAAGAATCCATAGTATATACTTTATTGATGTGCTAAGAAATTCTAGTACAATCAATAAATGGAAAGGATTTTATTGTCAAGCCAGTAAAACTTAGTTGTCTCATTTTTCCAGCATTTGTGGTATTTAGCATGTAGGTATTCTCTTTACTGGAGAAGGTATGGGATAAGACCAGCAATTTCATATACGATTGTATGTGGAAGTCCAAGAATGTCTTGGGATTTTCTAGATTTTATATGAGACAATGCTTTATTTATATTACGAGATGTATTTGTAATCTTAATACAGACATAAATGATCCACATTGTTTAAAATATAATTTTTGAATACATTCTTCTCAGGATTGATATTTATGCCTCAACCACTATGAAACTCAGACTGTTATTAAAAAGAACCTTTCCATCTTTCTTTACACTGAATTGAGGCTCTTGCAGATCTTTTACAATTTCTGCTTTGAGATCAGGCGGGGCTGTGGTATTAAAGTTGCAGGTTTCTGTCAAAAAATCCCAAAGCAGGTCCCCATTTTCATTGCCATCAATAAAACAGTCAGATATATCCATGGTGGACAGCAAATCATAACACTCATACTTAATCTCCAACTTGTCGAGCATCTGAGTGACATCAGTGGATGTGATGTACTGGCAGAGGTCATCCCGGGGTAAGCGGGATCCATACTTTCTCCATAGCTTGTCCCAGGCACTGGTTCCTGTGAGAGAACAGAGTCATGCTTTCATTCACTCTTTCATTTACCTACCCTGCCAGGCAGTGCATTAGATACTTGGGATAGAATAATTAATTAAAAAAATATCCTTGCCTTTGTGTAGCTTTATTCAAAGAGTAAGGGGTTGGGGGTCGGGAGAAAGTTAAATAAATAAATAAATCATACATCAGATGATACTAAACGTAAATGATAACAAATCAGAGAAAAAAATAAGGAAGATCAAAGAGTTGGATGGTTTGCTCTTTTATATAGGGTGGTTATAGACTCTCTTATGACATGACACTTGAGTGCAGACATGACAAACCATCTACAGGCAGTCCTCAGGTTATGTCAGAGATCCGTATCTACAGTGTGATGTCTCATGATTTTCCTGTAAGTTGGAACCCACCTACATAAGCACCTATATCACTCACATGGAGCACAGACACAGCAGTAATAAAGTGAAACAGTCAGAACATTTTTAAAAAAGATAATAATTCCCAACCTTTACTTGTGGTAAATAAATAATAAACAACATAAAGCATATATGTACATACGTCGAAATGATGGAACTTTTTTTTTTTAATACTCTAAATGGGAGATGGCAACGTAACCATGTAACAACGTAAGTTGAGTCTGATGTAACCTGAGGACTGCCTGTATAATAAGGAAGGGTAATATGCTAATTAGACCAATGTCTTCTGGACATCATTCCAGACATCCTTCCTGACAAAGCTGGGCCAAGGGAAGCCAGCCCAGGTCCTGGGTGCCTGCTGGCGGCCCGAGGAGGGAAGATTACTTCAGGATGCGGAAAGAGCAATTACAAAGGACTTGAGGCAGGAACATGCTTGGCATGTTTAAGAACTAATTAGGAAGCTGGTGAGATTGGAATTAAGTGAATAAGAGGGAAAGTGGCAGGAGATGAAAAGCCACTGAAGTGCTGTCTGATAGAACCTTCTGGACTGAAGGCATGTTCTGTATCTTCATTGTCCCATAAGGTAGCCACTTGTGGCTATGGAGCATTTTAACTGTGGCTTGTGTGACTGAGAAAATGTATTTTGTGTTATAATTCATCTTAGTTTATTTAAATTTCAGTATCCCAATGGGGCTTCCATATTGACATTAGAGTGACTTAACCTGATTTGCATTTTAATAAGATCACTCTGGCCACACAGATGAGAAGAAAGTATCTAATCTAATAAAAGAGTAACATGCAAATTAAACATTACTCCAAGACATATAAGCCATGCCCACCAGCCAAGCCATGCCCACCAGCCAATGAGTGTGGCTGTATGCAAATTAACCCAGCCAAGATGGTGGGCGGCAGCCAGGGAGCTAGAGTTAACAGGAGGCTTCCGTTGTACCAGTGATGGAGTTGAAACTGCCTGCCTAGGCCGGCCGGGCTTCTGCTCAAGGCAACAAAGTTTCAATTATAGAAGATAAATAAACCTAAGAAACCTGATTCCAGCCAGCCTTGCTGGGATGTTGGGTCAATGGGAGCTGTGGGCAGCCTGAAAAAGACCCTCAGCCCCTCACCCAGGCTGGCCAGGCACACCAATAGGCGGACATCCCCCGAGGAGTCCCAGACTGCGAGAGGGTACAGGCCTGGCTGAGGGACCCCTCCCCCCACTGAGTGCAAAAATTTTTGTAGGGTCATAAGGACAGAAGCTTAGAGAACAGTAAGAAGGTGACTTCAATAACCTGGGTGACAGATGATGATAAATTGGACCAGCAAACTTGGAGGTGATGAGAAGTGGTTGGATGTTTTATATGTTACACTCCTACATACATTGCCATTTGCCAACAATTTTATTATTGGGTATGAGAAAAACAACAACAACAACAAAGTCAGTAATAACCTCAATAATTTTGACCCAGGCACCCAAAAAGAGAGAATTGCCATTATTGAAAGTGGGAAGAATGAGGGAGGAGTAGTTTTAAATATATCATCAGTTGTGATTTTAGAAATACAAATCGGAGATACCTATTGGGTGTCCAGGTAGTGATAGAAGCAAGGCAGTTGTTGGTTAGTTTTGAGTTCAGAGCAGAACATATAAGAGTAAAAACTGAAATCTAAAGAAAGAGCACAATAAATACAATGTTTTACTCAAACTAAAGCCTCACTTCTATCCATTTACTATATTCTGCTTTGGACTGCCAATAGCTAAGTTGATTTCTACAGGTTTTGCCCAACTTTATAGGATGTCTTAGCAATATCTGTTGCATTTACTTTTGAAAACCCAGCCCAGAGTAGAAGCCAAGAGAAGCCTCGGGGAGAGAGACATAGCCTGTTGGACTAGTGTGCTGACATTTCATAATTAAGATGAGGTTTGTTATTTCGTTCCTCAGAATCTCAGTTTTATAAGATGGGGACAACCATACTTACCTCAAATGCACTGGAAAGTATTAAATGAGATACTTTAAGTGAATCATTGCACGATGCTATGCATGCAGCAGGTATGTAGTAAGTACTTACAAAATAAATGAACATTATATTATGAAATTAGTTTGATAATTTCTACTGGTTATAATCTTGAGACTGTGAAAAAGCTGTTCAGATATCAATGATTATAATAAATCAAAACGTGAAAATTTATCTGTGGACCTTCTAATACATGCCTGTAGTAATGGCTGTTACATACACAGGTGGTACAGTGAATTCAAGGTGGACACTAATGCCCAACTGCTTGAGTAGGAAGCCTGGCTTTTCCTCTTTCTAAACATTTTGACCCTATGCCTCAATTTTATCTACTGTAATGCAGGAATAACAATAGAATCTATCCACAGAATTTCTGCAGGGATTAACTGAGTTTAAAATGTAAGGCACATAGTAAACATTGTTGAAGGGTCACATAATTAAGCTGGACTTGGCCAAAGCAATACAACAGAGAACTATATTTTCTATGAACTTCCAGGATTAAAAATGAAGATTTTAAAGCTTTAATTTATTTTGGTTCCCAAACCTCTTTTATGATCTAATGAAAGTAACCGACTCTCTGAAAAAGTACACAAACAAGACACACCCACACAGATGTGCATATAATCACAGGATGCTCAAACACTCCTGACCTTCATCCTCAGACTAAGCTGAAGTCCCCAGATTTAACTAAACAAAAGAGACTATTCGAGGGAGGAAATAGTAAATAACAAATAGCCTAGATAACTGATGTTCCACTTATATTTCAGAAGAGGAAGTGATAACTGCAGGATATGCTCTAGGAATTGTAATGAACAGAAAACAATAAAACCTCAGTTCAATGGGAAAAAATGAGGGTCATGAGTATATATTGAAAGATCTTTCATTCCAATACAGTGATTGTCTTCCTGAAAAAAGAATTTGCCTTACAAATAAGACTTTATAAGGACATAAATATTTCAGCGGTTGAGGAGAGGCTCTGTTATCATAATTTTTTCACCCTGGCAGAGAAAAAAGAACAAAACACTAATTGCAAACAATGTGCTGGTGTCAGTGTTCTGTGACTCAGTGCCTTTTCTGAGCTGAGCAATTATACACTTTCTGACAGATGCATTATCATAATGGCTCTCGGTGGGCACAGCATATGGTGTTACTTTTGTTTTCAACATGGAATAAACCAGACTACTTTTTCCCACTGTATTAAAAATCACACACAGGATTTACCTCCTTCCTTATTCAGGTAAGGAGAGGGAAGGGCAGAAAACGTGAGTGCCCTCCTTCTGGCTAAGCTCCCTTAACCACATACACGGCATATTAACTGCCTAATACCTGCCTACTACATTTGCAGAAAAACATGCCGCTGACATAATTTTAGTGCGTGATACACCTCTTTTGTTCTTAGTTTTCTTCTTTTTATTTTAAAATCAAATCTTTTATCTTCATAATCAGGAACTTCTGCTCGTTATAGTTAAATGAAATGGGCTAGCTCTGTGATGGGTCCTGAGCAACAGAGAGGCAAGCCTTTCTCCCCTCAAGCAGCCCAATGTTCTGGGCTGACCAGAACATTGTGGCATTTAATTATGACTTCAATTTCTCTTTCTTCTCCTCATCAGTTCCACTTGCCTACCCTTCATTGCTTTTGTCCACCTATGTCAGTGTAGACTGTGTGTGTGTGAGAATATGCAATCTTCTTTATTGAGTCTTTTATTTCTGTTTATTAAACCTATCTTCAAGTCTCCAGAACTGTTGAAGTTGTCTATCTGATTCCATTCCCATCATGTAGTAAGTTTTAGCTAAAGCATGGTATTTATTTGTGGTTTGGTTGTTTTTTGTTGTTGTTGTTGTTTGATTGTGTGTTGTTTTTTTTTTTTTTTTTTTTTTTTTTTTTTTTTTTTTTTTTTTTTTTTTTTTTTTTTTTTTTTTTTTTTTTTTTTTTTTTTTGGAAGGACATTCAGAACAAGTAGCTTGGATCGCATAAAGGAGAAATAATAAGCAAGTATTCAGTTCCATTCAAACACATTTATTGGGTGTCTTCTAGGTGCTAAGGGCTTTGCAAGATCTGAGGGTAGAAATAAGAGGCAGAGCCCCCTGCTCTCAAAGAACTCTCCTTAAACTCCCCACATGCCTCTAATAGGAAACTCAGCACACCGCTGCAAGTGTTTACACGTCCGGTCTGAATCCTCCATTAAATTGGCAGCCTTTCAAAGGAAAAGGAAAAGTAATATTTGCAACCTTCAGAGCCCAGCAGTGACTGACTACGGGAGCTTAATAAAAGCAGAACGAACCACGCGTACACAATGACCATCCTGGGCAGCCAGCATTCTGTGTTTTGAATATGGCTGAACACACATGGATCTTTAGCCAAGCTAGGTACTCCACATAATTAAATCTAGAAACCAACCCCATATTTCATTATCTTCTAATGTACTAAACTGCAAAAATGAGTATCTATATGGTGCTCAAATGACTGAGTAACTTAGTCTATTAAGAAGAAATAAGTTGCCCTTTCAGTAACAGGTCAGTGACTAAGATCGACAGCCAAGAGCCCTAGCTGTGATATTTAATATGACCACACAAAGCAAGATGTTAATACCTTTACCTGCCTGGATAAGACAATGGCTAGATGAGTGCTCTTAGACATTTAATTTAATGATGACATTTAATTTAGGCTTTCAGAATCTGCCTGCAATGAGCACTCAGTTTTCTTCATTGCAGTGAAGCTGTGAGTGACAATATTGCCCTGGAATCAAAGAAATATACAGACAGGTTTCTTTACTTCTAGGTAATTATAAAGTGGATTCCATTTAGAAAGTGACTGCGAGAAACCTGATAAAAACAGCCTAATATGAATCATTTTGGTGTAGGTGTTCCAAGTTTTAGGGCAATACTTAAGTTTAAGGAATGTTTTCACTGGACAAATATGGAGAATGGGGTTTCAGGAATTACAATTTGGGTTGAGAAGGCAATTTAGGGCAATGGCTTTTATACAGGGGTGAGGAGGGAAGTTGACTGGGCACCTCAGATGCCCTAGAGAGCTTTCTCAAGATTGTTTACTATCCCCAGAATGGTCTGGCAGACAGGGATTCGAAATGAAAATGAAACAAAACAAAAACAGACTAAATAAAAATGTGGATCAATCCTATACATATTGATTGATAATGATATGACAAATTTTATAGATTGGACATTTCTTGTGATTAAATTTGTTTCCACTGTTGGAAACTGACCATGACTATTTTTCTAAGTGCCAACCCATATGTTTATATTGGCTGTATTAATACAACAAAGCAATTGCTGCTATTATCATAAAAGGAAACTGCAGCCACTTCTATACACTAAGTGGGTAATATAACTTATCTTGGGAAAATATATTGTTGATGAGAGAAATTTATAGATGCATAGATTTATTGAGGTGAGAGAGATAGAGTAAAAGGGAGTTTGCTTTATGGAAGGGGGAAGTAAGAAGTTGGTATCTTAGAGAAAGTATTGAGCTAAGAGGATATGGGTGAGGTCTGAGAGAAGTTATGACTAGATGAAGGGAAAGTGGGCCCCAACTGAGCAAGAGAAAGGCTGGAAAAAGAGTGGCTGTGAGATGTTGATACTAAATTCTGTTTCTGCCATTCTTCCTCCTCATAGACATCAATGTCTCCCCAAATCAAAGAACGGTGCTTTGGTGAATGAAGGAAATAGAGCTCTGCCCATGTTTGGGGTAAAGCAGAACAGGATCAAAAAAGGTAACTGCAGCACATGCAAGGTTTGGCCATAAGAAATCCAAAGTTGAACTGTGATAGGTTTGGAGCAAACAGTGGCTGGTAACCATCAGAAACATGACCCACATTTCCTCAGGAGTCAAGAGCAAGTGACAGATCACCAAGTCACTTGGGATGAGGGCTTCAGTCATGTACTCCGGATTGTTAAGAAATAAGTATTAGTCATTCAGGTTACACTAAGTTGATGACAATTTTATTTCCCTTGAAGGTGGAAGATTTTCTTTAACTGCAAAAGAAACTCTATTGAATAAGATGGTTTGTTTTTAATTTTTTTGCTTATACTTAATAACTCTCCAGGTAAACAGAACCAATAAAGCTATAACTTTTAGCCTTAAGAGGGAAGTGGAAAGTCCAAAATAAAATACCTAAACCTATTTTTCTTTTTGCTAAATGGATTTTTTAAAAATAAATGTATATATTTCTCTTTTTTAAAAATATATTTTATTGATTTTTTTAAAGAGAGGCAGGGAGAGGGACAGAAACAGCGATGAGAGAGTAACATCGATTTAGCTGCCTCCTGCACACTCCCCACTGGTGATGTGCCTGCAACCAAGACACATGCCCTTGACCGGAATCGAACCTGGGACATTTCAGTCTGCAGGCCGACGCTCTATCCACTGAGCCACACAGGTTAGGACTATATATTTCTTATATAGCTGTATAAAATCTTCTAAGAAAGAAGTATATATGGTAAAGAAAGAAAGTAATGAGAGTCCCTTTACTAACTCAACAACTATTATTTGTTGCATGCTTACATCTAGGATCAGTAACCATTAACAATATTTCCTCCTGTAGATATACCTATCTACAATGCTGTGTGCAGTAATGAAGAATTATGAACTATAAACCGAAAAAGTTGGTAAACTTTTTTCACCATCAAACCACACTGACTAAATAATATTTGACTTAAGATACTTTAGAAAAAGCTAACTGATTTTAAACCTTTACTCCTTTTCTTTGATTTTTCCCAGGAGTATATAGACATAGTACATATGAATCCCATATATGCCTAGGTGCAATGATGTAGGTATGATTATCCAGAAATAGCCCTTGAATAAACTTAGATTCATAGATCAAGTTCACACTGCTAGAAAGTGCCTCAGCATTCTTGCTTCATGCATCATCATATAGTTCACTGTGTCTGTTTTAGTTTGCACATTTACTTTGCACATTGCCAATATATCATGTATTATATTAACTGATTCGTGATAATAGCCAGCAGAATCTTGTATCCATGAGGACACTTAGTCAGTTCTCAGTTGCTTGTAGACTGCTCATGCAACTTGCTAAACAGGCTGTCTTTTTCTTATTGGTAGACTTTTAATCATAGGAAGCTGCCCCTTGACACTCAAATACTTTACTTCTGAAAATATTTAAGAACTAGGGGCCGGACCAGTGCACAAAAATTTGTGCACTCAGGAGGTCTCTCAGCCCGGCCTGTGCCCTCTCACAGTTTGGGACCCCTCGGGGGATGTCCACCTGCTGGCATGCCTGGCCAGCCTGGGTGAGGGGGCTGATGGCTGTTTGCAGGCTGGCCAAGACCCCCAGTGTGAACCCTCACCCCATGGGGGTGTGGCCAGTCTGGATGAGTGGCTGAGGGCCATTTTCAGGCTTCCTACAGTCCCTTCAGGGTTCAAGTCCCTACTGGAGTGCCTGGGCAGCCTGGGTGCAGGGTTGAGGGCCATTTTCAGGCTGCCCATAGTCCCTTCAGGGTTCGAGTCCCTACTGGGGTGCCTGGGAAGCCTGGGTACGGGAGTGAGGGCTGTTTTCAGGCTGCCCACAGCTCCCATTGACCCAACGTCCCAGCAAGGCTGGCTGGAATCAGGTTTCTGGGGTTTATTTATCTTCTATAATTGATACACTGTTGCTTTAAGCTGAGGCCTAGGCAAGTAATGAAGCCTCCTGTTGGTTTCAGTTCCGTGGCTTCTATAATTGAAAGAATGTTGCCTTAGTAGAGGCCCAGCCGGCCGAGGCAGGCAGTTTCCTCCATTGCTGGTGCAATGGAAGCATCCTGTTTGGTTCAGCTCCATGGCTTCTGTAATTGCAACTATGTTGCCTTGAGCAGAGAGAGGCCCAGCTGGCCTAGGCAGACAGTTTACTCCTAGTGCAATGGAAGCCTCCTGTTTACTCTAACTCCATAATTGCCAGCCTCCATCTTGGCTGGGTTAATTCAGATACAGCTTCTCTGATTGGTTGGTGGGTGTGGCTTTGGCATCTCAGAGAAACGGTCAATTTCAATATTACTCTTTTATTAGATTAGATAAACCAAACATAAGAGTGGGTCTTCTATGGATATTCAATACGTTCTAAAATCAAACATATGACTTCTGGATGAATTGCCATTCCTGTCTACAACACTTTTTCTGTGCTATTCATACAGATTGTCAAAAATAGGCTGCCTTTAATGTTGATAATTAAGTTTACTTTTGAATTGATAAGTGTAGTACAAAGAGCTTTACCCAAGAGTCCGAATTTAGAGAGAAATTAGCAGGAAGCACCCAGTTCACATAAGCACTTTTAAATAGGAAGACAGAACTCTCCCACTTAAATGAGTATTTTTAAATAACCAGAGATAAAAATAGTATATCAAAATGTTCCCTTGGGGAAGAGGTTGTGAATAGGAGTGCTCACTTGCCAGACTCCCACATGAATTCAAACCCTGGATTAAGGCTAACAACCATGTTTATCATCTTAAAGCCATTCTTCATATTTAAGAAAAAATGAATTTTGTGATATGGATTTTTGAGTACAAGGTCTGGGATAAGCTTAAGAAGATAGAAGCTATTTTCTATCTACAATTAACCTGCCTTGCACTCATGGACAGTCCATAAAGATTGACAAATGAAAAATTATGAATTAATGAATTCAACAATTACAATGTCTCATTTGCTAACATGTTTACTTATGCTCTCTGTGTGGTACTTATTACATCCCTGGAAGCAACAGGAAAGGATCCAATGCCTTATTTGGAAAATAAAGCACATAAAACAAAACAAGTGAACTATTTTTTTAAAATATATTTTACTGATTTTTTACAAAGAGAAGGGAGAGGGATAGAGAGTTAGAAACATTGATGAGAGAGAAGCATCGATCAGCTGCCTCCTGCACACACCCCACTGTGGATGTGCCCGCAACCAAGGTACCTGCCCTTGACTGGAATCAAACCTAGGACCCTTCAGTCCGAAGGTCGATGCTCAAACTACTGAGCCAAACCAGTTAGGGAACAAGTGAACTATTTTTAATAGTTATTTGAGAAAACCTATAATGAATGGTATTGATAATGGCTCTAGAAATGCAAATTAGCCGAATATGATGGTAACCCAAATAGTTTAACCTTTATTTATTTATTAATAAACATCATAGAGGGTAAAGAGAGAGACATTCAATGGACACAAAATAGCAAACAGAAATATTTAGTATTTTTAGCCTCATTTAAAAAGTTACTAATAGTTGTATTTGCTCTATGTGATATAAAAAAGAATTTACACATAGGTAAACATTTTTCTCAGGAGAAGGAAGTTAATAGACATTTAATGCCAGGAGACCCTGTAAATTGAGGGCTGTTGTGAAGGCTTTCCCCCACATGGCCTTCACACACATGCATCCATACATACATGCACTACTGTTGTCTACTCAGGCTGGATAAAAATAACTTACCTGACACAAGAACAATAAGAATCGTAGCATTGGTAGCTAGGAGACTGTGGAAGAACTTCAGGGTAGCTGGGATGTCTTTTACATAATACAGCATCTAGATATGAAGGAAAAGGGACATGAAACACTTTTCTACATCAACATCTTTGTGTGCTTGGACCAGATACTCACTAGAAAGTTTGATTTTCAAGTGGAGTGGATTTTACTGAACAAAACACTTAAGAAACCTAAAAAAGTAAAAATGTTATATGGAGAGATAGAATAAATATTTTTTGGGGAAAAGGAAAACTTTTATTTGTTCCACTAGAGCCAAATGGTTTTAAATCTACTCTTTCTGGGTTTAATAACACTGACATCTACATCTGGAGACACTCAGTCTCTGCTCCATCTGGAGGCAATGCTTCTGGGCTTACTCCATATTTGGTGCCTTTTAATTTTCTGAGAGAAAATGGTGCTGGTACCATAAACACAGACTCCATTTCATGGAACATTTCTTTAAAATTAAGCCCTTTGTACCTTTGTACTAGCTTCACCATGTGCTTACAGATACTTTTTTTAAATCACAGAAAATGTGAAAAGCTCTGATGTCAACAGATTCTCTAGAAAACGATTGGATAAAGCATGAAGTTACATGCTTGGTCACAAGATGCTAAGAGTCAGTCTACCCATCCTATATAATAAAAGCCTAATATGTTAAGTGTCCAGTCATCCAGTCATCTGTTCAACCAATCAAAGCGTGATATACTAATGATATGCTAAGGATGCTCAATCTCTCCCTATGACGTGCACTGACCACCAGGTGGCAGACACTCCAACTGGTGGGTTAGCTTGCTGCTGGGGTCCAGCCAATTGGGACTGAGCAAGATGGACCAGGCATGCCCTGAAGCCCTCCATGGTCCCTCCCCAGCCCCGATCATGAACCGGTGGGGTCCCTCAGCCTGACACTAGCTGGGTCATCAACAGAAGGCAAAAGCAGTAGTATTCAGAAAAACTTTGAGACGTTGGTCCATCTAGACCATTAGAGTTACTGGAGAACTGTGTTAGGATATGTTATACTCTGCAGTCCTCAAATCTACTGTCCTCAGATCTATCTATGAACTTTCAGTCCTATGAAAATTAATTAAGCCAATAGTGAAAAATATCTGTAACTCTGGAAGTATTTTGAGTAGAGAAAACTGGTGTTTTTAATGTTACAGATAATTTCTTAGTATTATCAACATCTTTATTCTCAATTTGAATGTGCTCACTTATAAAATCAGATTCTTATTTCTCTTTTTAAAGTTAGAATAGTAGGCACTCTTCATATATATTTCTGAAAAATTTCCTTTCTGAGCATTTGTAACAATAGATACTTCTCACCTGAATCATATGAATAAAGTCCCACTTCTGAAGTTCTTTATTCTCCATCACTCTATTTTGATATTCAGATGATGTCTCTTTATGCCAAACAAACTTTATGTTCTCAAAGTTTGATGACTTGGCTACAAACTCTAAAATACAGGAAAGAGGTGGCACACAATCTATTTTAATTGCAAATGTGGAACATATTTCCACTTAGAATTTTAATGCAATCAATGTTATATACATAACAAATATAAAACACATTTTTTCTTTTTATATAGGTTGGAAGACCAGAGAGTTCATCTCGACTTTTTTCTGGTATTAAATGAATTTAGAGATGAAAGAGTCAATAAGAAATAATTAGGAGGACCCTGATCAAACATAGGTTGTATTATCTCAGCATTAATAGGGAATCAACTCATGGGTTTTATTGATGAAAAACTGATATAAAACAGGTGATACGATTCTGTAACCCAGGAGTCAGCAAATATGGTGCTATAGACCATGTCTGGCCCAGTACCTATTTTTAAATGAACTGCAAACTAAAAACATACAATTCTACTTCCTGACTCCATGCTCTGTCTTTCATATCTCATGCCATTACACTTTTAAATGACTGAACAAAATCAAAATAAGAATACTATTTTGTTATATGTGAAAGTAATAAATCATATTTTAGTGTTTATAAATAAAGTTTAATTGGAACATACCCACAGTCATTTGTTTATGTGTTCTCTATGACAGCCTCTGTGCTACTATGGTAGAGTTGATTAGTTGTGACAGATTCTGTGGCCTTCTATATTTAAAATTTTACAACTTTTGGCCTTTTTCAGAAAAAGTTTGCAGATTTTACTATAACCTATTAATCCTAAGATCTTTAAGGACAGAGATTCTGATTAAATACTTCTGAATGAATGATAACTCTGTCTCTAAGGATAAACATCAAAAACACTAATTGGTGGCCAATGAATGGATGGAGAGTCAGTAAGTAAAGGAGTTTGATTATTCACTGTTCATATTCTGAGGTGTTTATTCCTGCTAAGGAAACAAAATGATTAAGTTCCTCTCCCATTAAGCTTACTAAAAACATACTACAATAACAACCTGTTAATGATTAAAGGGATACATTTGGGATGATAAGCCTTTCGGGATAGAATGTGACATAAAGCACCATGGGTGACAGGTACCTTTGTACTTGGAAATTTGTTCAGCACTTGGTTCAACAACTTCATTGTTAATATGAACTCCTGGGAACTGACCCTGCATTTTGGTGAGAATTTGAAGATCAATTTCACCTAGAATACAAGTATAGGAAACAGATTACATTGGTCCAAAAAGAAATGATTAATAATAAATTCAGCTGGTTTATTTGTCTTAGTTTTACAAGGAAAGTCCAGCATGTATAATGAATAATACTCAATTGTTTCCCCGCCACATTGTCTATGCAGAAGAGCTAGGTTGTAAGCAAGAATAATAGTGTAATTTGAGGAGGGCTGTGATTGTCATTCACTCATTCATATAACATTTATTCAATATCTATTATTGTATTACATTTAATCTAAGATGCCATTGATCATAGGATGTAATCAATCTTTCCTTTTGTATTAGTGTCAGAAAAAAAGTTAATTATAATTTTAAGATATCATTAACTTGAAAATGTATCCCAAGTATGTTAAAATATAAGGGAATATGTACCTTAGAATAAATTAGGCTAGGCAAGAAGCATACCAAAACACATGTTATATGCAAAATATGTCAGAAACAAAAAAGGATACAAAAATATGTCAGACCATGGTTTAGTGGAAGAGACCCCTGACTGGGCTGAGGTGGGAAGAGGAAAGGAGACAGTGAGGGAGAGGATAGGAAAAGTCTAAAGAAATAAAAGCTTCATGGAGAAAGACCACTCCTGAGCTCTTTGTTATAGGGTAAATAGAAGTTAGCCCAGAGGTTTCTGGGGAAATGAGAAAGGAACTCCAGGTAGAGATGATAGGAAGATGGAGGTATAATGTAGGAAGCAGAGCATTATACGTGGGACTCTGGCAGTTCAGAATTCTGAAATATTGGGCAAGGCATAGCATCCAAGGAAGAGATTGATACCAGAGAGGTAAATGGATAGGAGGTTTTAGTGGAATTGATATTTAGTCATTAATTCATGCATCAACTATTAATTGATTGTTGACTATGTGCCAGACACTGTGCTAGGCTCTAGCAAATGATGACAAGAAGAGAAATAGATACCTGCCCTAATGAAAATTTAGCCTGTAAGCGATTGCATGAGAGAGATGGTGGTAAGTTGGATGGATTTGAGTCCCAAACCTGTTTTCTTCACTTACTAGGTTTATATGTCCTTTGGCAATTTGCTTTACCTCTCTAAGCTGTAATTTCCTCAACACAAAAATAGCAATGATGGCACATAATTTATTGGTTGTGAGTGTTACATGAGGCAAGGCATATAAAGCACAGTGCAAGATAGAGTCGGCACCCAATAAATGTCAGCTGTTCGTTTTTATTATTATTGAGTTCCTCTCTTTAAAAATATGCCTTCTCTCCCTATTACTGATGCTCCCAATTTAAGTTTTGCACTTTTACTCTTAGGTTATGATGTTGACACCTTCACTAAAACAGACCTATGTGCAAGATTAGCATATTAAAATGATTTTAGTCTTTAATGTTTTGGCATAAATTACATTGACAGAACTTTTTCATGGTTAGATATGGCAGGTGACAAAATCATAAATCATGAGACTTGCAGGTCTAAGAGGAAGGGGATGAGGAAGATAAATCAGAAACACAACATGCTAATGTGAGACAGGAAGGGAGTATAATGGTGTAATAAGAGCCCCAAGTACAGGTAATAGGAGATGGTGGGGAACTGGGAGGAGGAGTGGGAAGGAGGCTGGAATGGAGAATGAAGGGCCTGTGTGACAGTGTTCTCCAAAGCTGGCCCTACCGACATGACACCTTCATTTCTTCCTTTTCAATTCCAGCTGCCATTTACTGCTCACCTACTATTTATCAAACATTGTACAGGGACTTTAATTGGAACATCTCATTTAATCCTGACCACTACACTGTCACAAACTCCACAAGATTATTCCCAACCAGAAAAGGTGACTTGAGTAATTGGACACTCAGGGGGCATGAGTATGCCTAAAGTTTAAGGTATTTGCTCTAACTATTTAATAATGAAACCAACTACTAAAAGGGCACAGGAAGTTTTTATTCTTCTCCACAGTAACTATTGTTGACAGGTAAATAAAATAACTAAGGCAAAGGCTACTAAGAAAAGCTGTAGGCTAATGAGAAATAGAGAGATTCCCATTTGCTCCAAAAGACCAGAAGCCCAAAGTTCTGTTCTTGCCTCTACCACCCCAGCCATATATTTTTAAATTAAAAAAATTATCAATTATGAGGACCTCAATTACCACATTTTGAAACTCAGATAGTTGAAATGCAATCATTTTCCTTCTGCTCAATGAGCTCATCACTTCCCTGCTTATAACTCTCTAATGATTAAACAGCTGGGTAAAGCCCAGACTTCTTA
>PVJC01033944.1:0-19092 GCA_004026665.1 Murina feae
ACACACACACACACACACACACACACACACACACACACACACACAAAAGGCGCCTGGCAGACTGGGGCCATCATAGGACATCCACTGAGGGGTCCCAGACTGTGAGAGGGGGCAGGCCTGGATGAGGGACTCCCTCCACCCCGAGTGCACAAATTTTTGTGCACCGGGCCCCTAGTTATTAAATAAGAAGGTAGAAGACTGGGCCAAATGAAAGCTCTGTTGTGGAGATATAACTGATTTTGACTAGAGAATCAGTTAACAGGAAAGTTTCATGGAAGCAGGAGGCTTAGTACTGGTGTATTTCACCCAATTATAACACTACTTTATCTGTGATTTTCAAGCAGATTTCCTTTGCAGTGAAGCACCTCAGGGTGGTATTTCTTGGAAGTGACATTTACCTAAGACTTTGCCATTTCAGGAAACAAACAATAAGGAGTGGGTGCTGTGGTGATTTGGGTGTAAAACCCAAAGGGAAATAACATCCTTGAACAGGGCCCTGTGCTTCACAAAGGTGACAGCTGCAGGATGGTTATGCCCCTGGCCGCAGGGATTCATGGATGCGCCAATGTCGTTGCTGCAGCTTGGACCATCTCTCTGTGGAGGCTCTGCTTTCTGCTTATTCAGGCTTGCTCGTGTAACTCTTCTATATTTTTAAATCTTTTTTTTTTTTTTTTTAAATATTGTTATTGCTCTGACCGGCTCAGTGGATGGAGCGTCGGCCTGCGGACTGAGGGGTCCCAGGTTTGATTCCGGTCAAGGGCATGTACCTTGGTTGCAGGCACATCCCCGTAGGAGGTGTGAAGGAGGCAGCTGATCAATGTTTCTAACTTTCTATCCCTCTCCCTCCCTCTCTCTGAAATCAATAATAATATTTAAAAATATATATATTTTATTGATTTTTTTACAGAGAGGACAGGAGAGGGAGAGATAGAAACATCAATGATGAGAGAGAATCATTAATTGGCTGCACCATGCACACCCCCTACTGGGGATCGAGCCCGCCACCTGGACATGTGCCCTTGACCGGAATCGAACCTGGGACCCTTCAGTGACAGGCTGACGCTCTATCCACTGAGCCAAACCGGCTAGGGCTTGTCTCCATCTTTACTTCAATCCAATCACTGTTTTGTTTCCTTCATGTCCTAAGCTTGCTCTCACCTGTTCAACTCCCACTCCACCTTTATTCTCTCTAAGTCTATTCACCCTCAGGTCTTACTGTACAAAATTTTTCTAAGTCTCCATTTTCTGGTTGAAATGGGAGAGAAAATCTAATTGGGTAGAATTGTGTTTTTTCTTGTCAGCATTAAAGTCCATTGTCCCATAAGTGAATGTATTGCTTTGGGTTCAAGCAGCTGTGGGACATAAACATGGCTGCCTATGGCTACTGTATCAACAGAGACTTTGTGTGGGGTACTCTTTATTAAAAATTTATATTTTTGCTGATTTTTAGAGAGAGAATAAGATCGATGCAAGAACAAGGCATCGATAAGCTGCCTCCTGCATGCCCCCCACCGGTGATGGAGCCCACAGCCCACATACGATGCCCAGGGTGTGGGGTAGTTACTCTTAAAAGGTTAAGACTGAGATGTCAAGTAAAATAATATACTACCTTGAGAAGTGCTGACATTTTGTGTTTTGGAACCACTTGGTAGAATATCCTCTATGTTTTCAGTACCTGAGCATAAAGAGTTTGAGGAATCCATGTGGCACATTGATGTTGACTTTTTCCCCCTCTAGCTTTGTAATCACACTCACTATGTTGCTTAGCAACTCTGCAGCATTATCTTCAAACCGAATGTAACTTGAAATACATGGGAAATTGAAATTGGAGAAATGTGATTCTTAGGAATTGATATTATTTCAAGTTACTGTCAACATAACATACTATTACAAGACTGTACAATACAGAATGCTTCTTGGCTTTTTTGAGTTAATAACAAAAGCACAGTGAACATTGAGTCACTTTAATTATTAGTAATAAAAATGTGATGGCCATAGAAAGCCTTTCAGCCAGCTTTTCATTTCCTTTATCTAAGTCTTTCCAAGAAGTAGAAAAAAAACAAAACCCTAAATTACATATTATTTTTGTTCTTTGAAAATTGTTCATAAAGGCAAAAAAGTGTGCCATTATTATTTTTTTTTAGTAGTACAATGCCATAATCATTTATTCCCCTTTTCAAAGTTTAGGCAATGCTTTGCAAAAGGATTATGAGGAAGCGAGGGCTCTCAGTGCTATGAAGAAAGGGAAAATGGGACACAGAGGGAAACATTAGTTACTCTGTCAGCAACATTGATTGAAAGCCTGTCCTCTAGGCAAGATGCTACAGTAATTACTAGTGAGACAGGAAGAATTTAGAAAAATCGAGACATATATTGAGCTAATGTTCATATCGCTGGTGATATGAAAAACTAAGTGTGAAGAATTTGAATCAAGACCTATGTGATTTACAAACATTTAAAGACTTTTCTCACTTTGAGAATAAAAACTGACTCAAATGTCTAAATATGACAAGGATTCATGTGTGTGAGTCCTTGAAAAGTGGATATGAAGTCCAGAGAAATACCACTTTTTTTTTCTAATGAAATTTCCACTGTCCCTAAGTTAAAGCAGTGTGGCTTTTACCTTTTGAGGGGATAAGAACCACTTCAAAAATTTTATTGAAACCATGAGTTTTCTTCCTAGAAAAATAGATATATTTAAAAACAACATTTTGCAATGAGTTTTCAGGGTCTGTAAAACCATAGAAGCCATCCATGAAACTGAGATACAAAATGAAAACCCTGACTCTAGAGAGCATGTTCTTACTGGATGGAGTGGGAAGTGGCCAAAAAAGGGTGAGGGTGAAGTGAGAGGTAAGGGGGTTAGATTTAGAGCGTCTGGGGCTAAATACTCTCAAACTAAGAATGTCCTATCACCTACAATTGACTTCTCTTTTCTCTTTAACCACTATTAGACTCTTGTTAAATTCTCTACAAGTGGCGTAAAAAATATTAGAAGCCTGGCTGGTGTGGTTCAGTTGGTTGGAGCATCATCCTGTACACCAAAAGGTTTGATTCCGGGTCAGGGCACATACATAGGTTGTGGGTTCAATCCCCAGTCAGGGTGCATACAGGAGGCAGCTGATAGATGCTTTTTTTTTTATCTCTTTCTCAAAATCAATTAAAAAAATTAAAACTCTGTCTCTGCCTTTATTTAGCTTATTAACCTTGGACAATCAGTTAATCCTTCTTTTATTTATTTATTTATTTATTTTTTTTTTTATTTATTACATACAGTTTTACAAACATTAGTACATATATCTCTTTTTTCCCCTTCCCTTCCTCCCCCCTCCCCCCCCCCCCCCCCCCAGTGTTTTGTGTCCATTCGTTATGCTTAAATGCATGGATAAAAGTCCTTTGGCTGATCTGTTACCCACCCACCCACCCTCCCTGTCCTTGTTGCTGTAATTTGACAGTCTGATGCTGCTCTGCCTCTGTATCTATTTTTGTTCATCAGCTTATAATGGTTATTATTATCCATAGATGAGTGAGGACATGTGGTATTTTTCTTTCATTGACTGGTTTATTTCACTTAGCATTATGTTCTCCAGTTTCATCCATGCTGCTGCAAATGCTAAGAACTCCTTCCTTTTTACAGCAGCATAGTATTTTCTTAACCTCTGTTTCCTAATCTGTAAAACAGAGATAATACTTAATTCAAAAAGTACCATAAAATTGAGATAACATATATAAAACTCAAAGGAATCCCTCAAATGATATGCATTATCTTATTTACTAACATGTTCCAAGGTTTTGTATCTATTTCAGCGTTCACTTGTAGGCATATAATTATTTAGTCAGAAAATTCCTAAAGATAAGACAAAAGTGTTACCTAAAATGAATTTTTGTAAAAATTTCCCTAAACAACATGTGTTTTGGCTTATTTATTGAAAATAAAGTGGTTAATACATTTGAGTTAATATTATTATAAGATGGAAAAAGCTTTGCTAGAAAAAAATTATCAGAAGATATTAGAGATAAATGTTTAAACATTAAGCTATCTTGGTATATTTTTCATAGTATTAGATCAAAATGAACTTTATTTTAGAGGTAAGTTATATTTCAGTTTCAATACATACCACTGTACATCTTGGTCTTCTTTAAGATTTCTTAATGAAAATAGCTAAAAATTATGTATAATATACAATTGTAGTAATATAATATTATTGACATTGCAGAGTGCAGATGAAGAAGATATATCTGTCATTGCCCAGAACAAGAAATGCTTTGACAATGATATTGTTTGTTCTAAAAGTGTTTCAATTTCAGTTGGGGACACTGAAATTTACCTGAATGATACTCCTGACAAAGAGGTTTGTGAATTATTTCTTTTAGGATCATTATAACTTGTACTAAGGATACTGAAAATAAAATATAAACAATTGGGGTACTTTTTCCTTTGTAAGTGGTTACTAGATTTTGAATTTTCCTGGCTATTTTTATGTGGCTACAGTAAGTCACTTGTCTCTTTTGGTTACACTCTAATTCCCCATATTCTAATTCTTTTATCTTTTCTTCATTCCCATGGTTATCACTCTGGCCTTAGCAACAGTCACCTATTACCTACAGTACTTCAACATGCTGCCAACTAGACTCCCAATGTCCTCAAATCGGTCCTGCCACACTGCAGTCAGGGTGGTTTTCCTAAAATGGAAATCTAATCTGTCACTCCAGTGCTTCAAAACTTTAAGTGACTTCCATTTCCTTACAAATCCAGTTTCCTCGCATAACCTATCTGACCATTGCCACCTCTCCTTACCTACTTCTCATCACTTTCTGCTTCTGGCCCAGGTTCCGGAAGGTGGGCTTTTACCAGTTCTTCAAGGGCTCTGCGTTCTTCTCTCACTTCTGTGTCTTCCTAATTATCATTGCTCATACCTGGAACAATCTTCAACCTTTCCAGTAACTTATTCTTATGTTCCAGGTTTCATTGTATCTCTTTCAGGATCTCCTCTTCATGTATCCTACTTTAGTGAAATTAGGAGTGTAGTTGTCTGTCTTCTCTATTTGTCTATGAGTTATGTGAGAATTGGAACCACTGTCATCCTGTTCATTCTTGAATTCTGGAGCCTGCCCAGTTTGAAAGAATGAATACATTTCATTCATTCATTCATTCATTCATTCATTCATTCATGCTTATGTCTACCATATATCAAAATTATTATTATTGTGTTATTATTATTATTATGTTATTATTATTATTACTGTGTTAATTATTGAGATTGAAACAGTGAAAAGTCACTGTGCTTTCACTGTTAAGGATATTTTCAGAGGTGAGAAATATATTCAAGTAAGTAAGGATGTGTAAGTATGATGTGTTATGCATGGCATGGATACGTGCAGGATAGTATGGGAACCCCTGGGAAAAAAGACCTAAACCAACCTTGAGTGTTTAGGGTAGGTGTTAAGAGCATAGACTCTGAAGTTAATCAGTACTCAACTTGGAATCCCTATTCTAGCACCTGCTAACTGTGTCACTCCGGGCAAACTGTAGCTTCTCATTTGTAAATTTGGAGTGATTCTACTTCTTAAGTTCATGTGAAGATTAAACTTAATAATGAATTTCAAGAAATGGCTCCTCTTCTGTTCTTTACCCTCCTTATTTTTAAAGGCTCAGAGACATGTTCTGGATGTAATGATTTGAACTGAGTCCTAAAGGATGAGCAGGTATTAGCCAGATAAAGAGAGAGAGTAGGAAGACAATCAATACAGAGGAAAGGACCAGAGTTGAATGAAAAAATGGCATGTTTGAAGAACTCCAAATGGTTACTTTAGTTGAAGTGTATGGGAATACTGGAGGGGGGGGTATGCAAAGGGACTCAGGGAGAAGTGTCCAGATTGACTTTAATGCAGGGGCCATGAAGGCAGGGGCAGTAGACAAGGAAGCTGGTTCCAGATCATGGAAGGTCTTTAATGGTGTAAGACATTTGAATTTATTTTATAAGTAAGAAATTTTGGAGTAGAAAAATGACATTATTGGACATATGGCCCTTAAAAAGTGTCCTCTGAGATTTTAGAACAGTGTTTCTCAAAGTTTGGCCTATAAAATGTCTGCATCTGAAATATCTCTCTATATAAAAACCTAAGCTACTGAATGGCCATTTGACTGTTTGACTAGTAATTATGACACACAATGACCACCAGGGGACAGATACTCAATGCACAAGCATGGAAACATGGAACAGACTGATGACTCTCAGAGGGAAGGAGGGAGAGAGGAGGGCAGGAAGAGATTAACCAAAGATCTTACAAACATATAGTGGCCAGGTGCATGGATTCATGCACTGGTGGGGTCCTTTGGCCTGGCCTCTGGGGATCGGGCCAAATCTGTGCACCAGGCCTTGGACATCCCTCAAGGGGTCTTGGATTGCAAGAGGTCACAGGCCAGGCTGAGGGACCCCACTGGTGCACCAATCTGTGCACTGGGCCTCTAGTTTATTATAAAAGGGAGTTCCTGGATTCTCACCTTGGTAATGAGAATGGTTGAGGTTGAGAATTAAAATCTATTTTTAATGGTGCCCCAAATTCTTTTGCATGCTTAAGTTTGAGAACCAGTGCCCCAGAACAGGGATGGGGAACATCTGGCTTGTGGACTATAAGGCCCTTGAAATCATTTGATCTGGCTCTGCCAAGGCATTAGGGGTGAGTTATTTAAACATTTGACCAAATATAGCAGGCTAATTTTTAAGTTGATAATTTTATATGGCCCATGAATGATGTTATAAATATCTAAATGGCCCTTGGTAGAAAAAGATTCCCTCCCCCTCCCTAGGCAGCACTCAAGCGTTGGACAAAACAGAGTTTCTATAATCATGTTGAAATCCTTTTGAAGTAATTACTACAGTTTGGTATAAACATCAACTGGATATTAATTTATAGATGAAGGTTCTCTCTAAAAACAAGATGTGTTAAAAAAAAAAGAAAAGAAAAAAAAAAGAAACTTGAAGAGAAAATAATGGTCTTATAAAGACAGTTTAACACATTTTTGAAGTGGTAATTACAGCTCTGTGTAATTTTCAAATCCAATTTTCACTCACAGGCAGGTGATGAGGAAAGGTCATAAAGACAATTGGCCATAAAAAATCCCCCACTAATATTGTTCTTGAACATCAAAAGTGGAAATAAGTACCATTTACTTTACGGCAAATGAATTGCTCATCTAGCCAAAGAAAATAAACCTCTTTTTGTTCCCCAATAAATGCTCATTTCTACTTTTATTAAAAACGAGAGGCCCGATGCATGAAATTCATGCAAGAGTAGGCATTCCTTCCCCTGGCTGCCAGCACCAGCTTCCCTCTGGCACCTGGGACCCAGGCAGGCTTCCCTCTAGCCACCTGCAGGCACCTGGGACCCAAGCTGGTTCCTTTCAGCCCTGGCTTTGTCCAGAATGACTTCCAGAAGGACGTCCAGTCTAATTAGCATATTACCCTTTTATCATTATAGATGTAAGATATAAACTTTTTATGACTTTAACCTGTACTTTAAGTATTGTAATTCTTCACATTCATTTTATTTTTATTTTTACTTTCCAGCTGATCTTAGGGAGAACAAGAAAGAGAGAGAGGGAGAGAGAAAGATCAATCAGTTGCTTCACATACTTTCCCTGACCAAGGATGGAACCTGCCACCTTTTGGCATACAGAACAACACTCCAACCAACTGAGCCACACCAGCCATTTATAACATCACTAGAGTTTGTGTAAAGTGCTGTGATTCTCACCTAAAGTGGAGTTCTCTGTTTTGGGCAATTCATAATACCATGCTCTCTGAGAAGCATGCTTTCTTCCTAATCTGAAACAAAAGGAATAGGCATCTTCTTTTGATCGAAGATGATTGTTGTGTGGTAGTAACCTGTCCTGTCTAATAAAAACTGTCCTGCAGGCAAATAGAGAAGATTTACTTTTACATCAGGATAATTAATGCAGAACCAACCTGAAGGAAGTCTAGTAAATTGCCTTCTCTAAAAATTCATTTTATGTTCTAATGATATGTCAGTCAGTCAAAGAACTTTAATAGGAAAATATATGGAAGAATATCTCATGATTAAAATGGAGCCATAAGCCACATTAGATGCTTTACTTGTTTGCTGATAAGGCTGGAAGGTGAGACCCATGAACAGGCCAATACAGGAAGGTGCTAAAAATTAATGAATCAGGGCTTGATCTAGAAGCTGAAGATACTGCCATGAATTGACAAAGTACATTTTTCAAGGAGCTGACAATCAGCTGAGGGGAAGACAGATAAAGCTGCAAACAAATCAGATAGCAGAAAGTGTAATCAAAACAATAAAAATAGGGTTATGGCAGAGAGTGACTTGGGGCCAGGGCAGGCTACACATTTTATGGGCCTAATGAAAAATGAAAATGCGGGCCCATTGTCAGAACAGAAAAACGTTTTCTTTCCTCTTGTAGTTTCTTTCTTGACCTATCATGGTATTTTTTTGCCTTTATTATTCATCAAGAGGCCTGACGCACGGATTTGTCTACTAGTGGGGTCCCTCAGCCGGGCCTACACCCTTTTCGCAATCTGGGACTCCTTAGGGAACGTCAGCCTGCCAGTTTCAGCCTGATCCCGGCAGGTCTGTGGGGATCAGGCCGAAACCGGCACTCCAATATCCCCCAAGGAGTATAGTAGTGCGTGAAGCAGCAGGCTGCCTGGGAGGAAGGAGCCTGAGCCCAAGCCAGGTGCTGCACCACTCCCACCACATCCTGACCTTGCTGCGCCTGCTGCCATCACAAGGTAGCACTGCCATGGAGGCTAGAGAGGCTTGTGCTTCCATAGCTGCACTCACGAGCCATGAGCCCAGTATCTGGTATCCCTCAGTCAGTTGAGCAGTGTTCCCACTGTGGGAGTGCATTGACCACCAGGGGGCAGCTCCTGTATTGAGTGAGCATCTGCTCCCTGGTGGTCAGTGTGCATCATAGCAACCAGTTGACTGGTCATTTTGTTGTTTGGTCACTTAGACTTATATATATACTAGGAGCCTAGTGCACAAAAATTTGTGCACTCGGGAGTTCCCTCAGCCCAGCCTGTGCCCTCTCGCAGTCTGGGACCCTCAGGGAATGTCAACCTGCTGGCATGCCTGGCCAGCCTGGATGAGGGGCTGATGGCTGTTTGCAGGATGGCCAAGCCCCCAAGTGTGGACCCTCACCCCATTGGGGTGTGGCCAGCCTGGATGAGGGGTGGAGGGCTGTTTTCACGCTGGCCACAGTCCCTTCAGGGTTTGAGTCCCTACTGGGGTGCCTGGGCAGCCTGGATGCAGGGTTGAGGGCCATTTTCAGGCTGCCCACAGTCCCTTCAGGGTTTGGGCCCCTACTGGAGTGCCTGGGCAGCTTGGGTGGGGGGCTGCGGGATGTTTTCAGGCTTTCAGGCTACCCATAGCTCCCATTGACCCAACATCCCAGCAAAGCTGGCTGGAATCAGGTTTCTGGGGTTTATTTAGCTAATCTAATAAAAGAGTAATATTGAAAATTGACTGTTTCACCAGGATGCCTAAGTCACGCCCACCAGCCAATCAGAGCGGCTGTATGCAAATTAACCCAGCCAAGATGGAGGCCGGCAGTCATGGAGCTAGAGTAAACAGCAGGCTTCTGTTGCACCAGGAGTAAACTGTCTGCCTAGGCTGGCTGGGCCTCTCTCTGCTCCCGGCAACGTAGTTGCAATGATAGAAGCCATGGAGCTGAACCAAACAGGAGGCTTCCATTGCACCAGCGATGGAGGAAACTGCCTGCCTAGGATGGCTGAAGACAACATTCTTTCAGTTATAGAAGCCATAGAACTGAAGCCAACAGGAGGCTTCATTACCTGTCTAGGCCTGGCTTAAAGCAGCAGTGTATCAATTATAGAAGATAAATAAACCCCAAAAACCTTCTTCCAGCCAGCCTTGCTGGGATCTTGGGTCAATGGGAGCTGTAGGCAACCTGAAAACACCCCTCAGCTCCACACCCAGGCTGCCCAGGCATCCCAGTAGGGACCCAAAACCTGAAGGGACTGTGGGCAGCCAGAAAACACCCCTCAGCTCCTCACCCAGGCTGCCCAGGCACCCCAGTAGGAACCCGAACCCTGAAGGGGCTGTGGGCAGCCTGAAAATGGCCCTCAACTGCTCACCCAGGCTGGCCACACCCCAATGGAGTGAGGGTTCCCACTGGGGGTCTTGGCCAGCCTGCAAACAGCCATCAGCCCCTCATCCAGGCTGGCCAGGCACACCAGCAGGTGCTGTGATTCATCCCCTGAGGGGTCCCAGACTCTGAGAGGGCACAGACCAGGCTGAGGGACACCCCAAGTGCACAAATTTTTGTGCACAGGGCCCCTAGCCTTCTATAATTGATACACTGTTGCTTTAAGCCAGGCTTAGGCAGGTAACGAAGCCTCCTGTTGGCTTCAACTCTGTGGCTTTTATAATTGAAAGAATGTTGCCTTAGAGGCCCAGCCAGCCTAGGCAGGCAGTTTCCTCCATTGCTGGTGCAATGGAATCCTCCTGTTTGGTTCAGCTTCATGGCTTCTATCATTGCAACTATGTTGCCGGGAGCAGAGAGAGGTCCAGCCGGCCTAGGTAGACAGTTTACTCCTGGTGCAACTGAAGCCTGCTGTTTACTCTAGCTCCATGACTGCCGGCCTCCATCTTGGCTGGATTAATTTGCATACAGCCGCTCTGATTGGCTGGTGGGCATGGCTTAGGTATCCTGGTGAAACAGTCAATTTCAATATTACTCTTTTATTAGATTAGATAGATGCCCTTCTCACTTAGGCACAAGGATACTCCCACGTTGAGTATAGACCCTCAGACACACCCAGAACCTTGCCCCTAACTTCAGCTTGGCACATGGGAGTAGAAGGAAATGAGGTTAGGTAAAATCCATTAACAATATGTAGGTTACACAATATGTACTGTATATCCAATATACTGAACACTTATAGGTATGAACTTCATCTAAAAGACTAAAAACTCTTATGGATATGATTAAGTTTATTTAATCTGTCCTATGGAATATTTATAAATATTTACCATGGTGTAGTATTTCTAAATTATGCTTTTGTTATTACTTGGGGGTGAGAATAATAAATAACCAAAAGATTGCATATCTCCTTTATAATTTTTATTTTACTTCTGGAAATATTTGTTTTACTTAATTTGATGTAACCATGTAATTTTGAAATTATCATATGAGTCAACTTCAATGTCAGATTCAAAGTAATTTTTTATAGGGAATAGACCCTGTTCATAAAGATCACTGCATATTCTCACTGGAGGCTAATGGCACTAAATTTTCCCATCTCTCATTTCTTCCTACTGTTATCCTTCCTAACATAAAACTTATTTTCTTTTAATATACAAATGTGATCTGTCACTTTTCTCTTCAGAAGCCTGCATTCAGTAAGATTTGTCCGTGGGGTAACAGCCCTTGTCCTATGGGTAATGAGGCTGCAAAGAGTCTCAGACGATGCTTGTCCCAGAATCCATGTCTAAGCCTTTGCTGCTCTCCTTAGTCCTGACCAGATCTTGAACTGCCCTGCCTCTAAGCCCCTATTCAGGTGGTTCCTTTCGCTTGGAGTAATTTCTTTCTGCATTCTCATTTCTGGCCCTCTGTACTTTCTATGTATGGCCTCTGACAGATCAGTTTGTAATCCACCCCTTGCAAGAAGCCTTCCTCAATCCCCATTTTCCCTTTCTCACTCTTTCATATTTGTGTGTGTATGTGTGTGTACATACACATACACACACACACACTTTATGCTTTTATTTTCCTGCTAGGTTTGTTTGTAGGTAAAGTAATATATTGTAGCACTCAGTCATATTTATTCATCGTCAATATAGAATTTCTGAGTCAGTGGTATATTGCCTTAATTTATTCTATGTCCATGCTCTTGTTCATGCTTTTTGTCTATAACTGAAATACCTTTCCCCTTTTGCTCATTTATCCACGTTGAGCCCATTCAGCAGTTTGTGTCTCATAACCAACTTTATGTGTTTCCTGTTTTATGCATTTGTTTAGTCTTTTACTATAGAATTCAGAAAGAAGGGCTGAGCAAAAGTACTAGTATACAGATACTTATTAGTTAATAGTAACCTAATGTTTACATTTTGAGAACAATGAATTTACTTTTTATAAACCATTATTATTATTTCTAAAGAAACAATCAGGTTTTTTCCTGGAAGATGAACCTACATACCAGCTTTGGAAGGCAGGGTTCTACTTGGTGGTGTACTTTCCAGACAAAGATATCACTATTCTTTGGGATAAAAAGACAACCATTCACATCAAAATTGGACCACAGTGGAAGGTAGGTCAACCTATTTGGTAGGTCAATCCAAATGAGATGCAAAATCTGAAAACACATGCACCTTTTCATGTTTTGTGGAAAGGAAATGATCAATGTCTTTTTTTAAAGAAATGGGTCAGAATTACTAATTCATATTTCAGTGAAGAACCACTTTACCAACTGAAGCACATCATTGTATACACTTCTTTTTTGTCTTTAACCTCACAGTATCCAGTTTTCCAAAACTACTTAGGTCAGCTTCTTTCTTCCCACCCCTTCAGCATGGTTATGTGATACGTTGGTAACACAGTTTGGTTCATCAGTCACAATCTGCACTCCACCTTTCCCTCCATATTCTGGATCTATTTTTAAATTTATATGTAGTTAAATTATTTTTAAAAAGTAAAAAAACCCCCTACTCTTATGATTTACAATTGTACAGATTTTAACAAACACCTATATATCTACCAGCACAGTCTTATATAAAGCAAATCCATCAACTCCAAAATTTCTCCCAGGTTGGCTGTTTACTGCCAACTGCTACCTCTAATACCTAAGCTTTGGCAACCACTGATCTATTTTCCATTCCTAGAGTTTTGCTTTTTCCGGATATAATATAAATGAAATCATACAATCTGTAGTCTTTTGGGTCTGGCTTCTTTAATTTGGCAAAATACATTTAAGATTCATTCATATTGGTGAATGAATTAATAGTTTGTTCCTTTATTCCACTGAGTAGTATTCTGTTGTATAAATGTACTAGTTTGTTTTATCCATTCATGAGTTAATATTCAATCTTGGATGCTTACCATTTTGGTAATTATATTTTAAGTTGTTTTAAACATTGTCTTCTAGTACATATTTTATTAAACATTATTAAATATGTTTATTATTTTAAATATTTAAAATTTTATTTAAGTAATTTAAGTTTACATATTGTTGTTTTTTGACATATTGATGTATTTATAAAAATTCAGTTTATCTGAAATTGACGTATGGATATAATTTGTGGTAAATAAAGAAAAAAATGGTACAGCCTATCCTCATAAAACTATAAAAATATATATTTAAAAATATTTTAATATGTTGTAAATTTAAGATATGATTGTATATTGAAGTCATTTTCTTTTTCCTAAGTGAGAGAAAGCCCCCAAATCTATTCCTTGGTGTTTGCTGGTTTCTTGCATTTCTTTAATGAAGTTGACATAATTTCATAATGGTCATACCTCTTTAACTATTTTCCTCTGAAATTTTTCATCATATACCCTCCTTCCCTACTTTTTGGAAACAAATTAACCATTTAGTTTTCTGCATCTCCCCCTGCCCTGCACCCAATGGTGGATTGTCGTCTTTGGATAAACGTAATGGCTTCTGAGAGCAGAGACACTGTGGTCAGCAGTGGCCTGGCAGCTGTAATCCCAGGGTTATTGTCAGCCCTGCCGAAGACAGGGGCAGTCTGCTTCGTCATTAACGAAGGGGCTACAGTCCCCACTCAGCACACCAAGAAAGTTCAGTTGCTTAGTTTTAAAATTTTAAGGAGGAGTTCCATGGTTAATGAAAAATTCTTCCCTGTATTCTTAGTCCATCTCCTTTCCCTCAGAGTAAAATTTTACACATTATTTGAGAAAATACAGTGGGTATTGTTGATGTGAATAATCCATATGGTGCTTTCAAGAATAATTTCACAACCGATAATGATTTTTAGAAAATTATGTAAAATTTAGACTTTAGTCATTGTATCTCTTGATGGCATGATATAGGAATATTAAAGTTAACTTTTTAAATATTTGTAATGTTTTGGATTTTCAGTCTAATAGGGAGAAAATAAATTATTTTATTGTTTCAACATTTATAGTGTTACAAAACCTTAAACATATCAGGAGGTGGGGCTTTCATCATTAAAATTTTATGTAAATATGAATACACACAAGTGTATGTTTGTATTATTCTTTTCCAAGTTACTTATTCTATTGGGTTCATCAATGCTACAACATTGGTAAGTGTGGAAAGATAAAAATTTGGGGGATGGTAGAACATTTTTGAGAATGTAAAAATAATTGTTAAATATAATTAGCTAGGTACGACACTCCACTTTTTTGAAACATATTGCAAGTGGTTATTGAAGAAATTCTTAAAATGTCTATCTTAAATATTTAGAATATTTTATTTACTATGTGTCCTTAAATGTTAAAGTGAATATAGAATATTTCTTAGTAATTTTCTTTTACTTTAGAATAAAATATCAGGCTTATGTGGAAACTTTGACAAATGTACTTCAAACGACATGACCACATCTAATAACATAGAAGTGAGAAATGCCCAGGTGTTTGGAGATAGCTGGGCATTAGGACAGGTAAGTTGAACATATATCTTAGAACTAAATACTTTTATTCTTATGGGAACATTTATTTAGGTAATACTATAGTTATGTAATATTCATATAGTAATTTACATTGCACAAACTGCTTTCACATTTGTCTTTTCATATAATTCTTGTGACAACCATGCAATGTAACAGGCGTTGTCCTCATGTTATAAATGGAGAAACTGAGGCTGAAGGAGGTTAAATTATTTATGTATTAGACAAATATTATGAAAGATTATATTAGGAAGAATGAGCCTGGAGAATTCAAGAAAGTAGTCTTCTGTCTTCGTGGCTTATTGGATAGATGTGGGCACTCTTTCTGAGGCAGGACAGAGTGGAGGGTGGATGGTAGGGGATGGTGAGCACAGGACAATGGTGCAGAGATAAGTAGGTTTGGATTTGGTGAGAGGGAAGTGACAGAGATATTTTTGTGAAGTTTTTAGATTCAGTAAAGAGATCCGGGCTGGAAATAGATTTGGCCGTTACAAGTCATTCAGGGTGTTGAAGCCATGAGAAGTGAATAGAATGTGGAAAAGAGAAGTTTGAAGGTCAAGTTTCCTCATTGGCTACTACTTCCCATTCTCCACCCAAAGAAGGAAGGGTGATGTAGAATGGGAAGTAGTAGCCAATGAGGAAACCCCCCAGAAAATGGTGCCACTAAAATCAAATAAGGAGAGACATTTAAAAAGGGCAAAGTAATAAACAGAATCAAAGGTAGCAAAAAAGGTCAAGTGAGACGAAGACTGCAAAACTGCCTTTATACTTAGCAATGAAGAGACCATTGACGACCTTGCCCAGGGCGGTGTCAGGGATGTAGATTAGAAGAGGCTGAGACCACCACATTGCTGAGTATATGGGCGGGGAGCCTGCTGACATGAGTATGTACAACCCCTCAGAAGATGCATGTGACAGAAATGAAAAAGGGGAAAATTAAAGGAAGGAGAATCTTTTGCTCATGTAATGATCTTAATCATTTAAATGCCACATTTAAGACAATTGGAAAATTAGTTACCTCTACTGTCTCTAATAGTCCTATGATTTTACTTTATTTTTTTAAATTTTATTTCATTGTTTAAAGTATTACTGATAGTAGTACATATGTCTCTCTTTTTTCCCCCCACTGACCTTCCCCCAGCCTCCCCCAGCCCCCAGCACATGGCCTCACACCCCCCCCTCCCCACAGTGTCTTGTGTCCATTGGTTATGCTTATATGCATGCATACAAGTCCTTCGGTTGATCTCTTACCTCTCCACCCCCCAACACTCCTATGATTTTAATAGTATGTTTGGTTGTTTTCAAGAATAATGCATGCTATGAACATTGAGCTGGCTGAACACTCTGCTTTAGGTAAAGCCTGTCTGGCAGAATGAGGATATATTAGCTACGTTTGTCATGGATGCAGTCAGCATTGGTTATTGTGGCTTCTGCTTCACAGATCAGCCCTAAAAACTTTCTTTTCTTCCTTAATTTTCCGCAGTGTGAAAACGCACACGAATTATTTAAACCCTGTGAGGCACATCAGAACAAATTTCCTTATGCCAAGAAAGAATGCTCCATTTTGTACAGCGATGTTTTTGCTCCTTGTCGCAATGTGGTAAATGAATATTTTACTGATCTTCCCATTTCAGTGGGCACTGCTGCATTTATAACTTGAGACAAATAGGTTAGCTACCCATGGTTGGGAAGACAAATTTGGTAGTTTGTTTTTTCTGTGAAAGCGATGCATTTAGTTGATTTGCTCTCTCCCCACACCATCTTATTTAACAGCATATATTTGCAGGAATCTCTACTAGTTTATGAAGCATTTCTTTGCATACATCATCAAAGCCATAAAAGATTGATCAAAGCTGCATTTGTTTTTCTTTAGAGAATATTGCAAATAGGCTTGCTCTTCCTCAACCCCAAGTATAGTTTAAAAGTATTTCTAGGAGCACATTTAAAATGGTTTTAGAAGTGTCTCACAAGATGGAACGTAACTTATTTAGAAATGTAATTGCTTAAGATATCCGTGAAAGTCAAGTAAAAGTACCATGGCTAACAAAACTTTTTAAATGCATGTGAATATTCCAAAGATGAACCAATGAACTTCTGCAAAATACAAATCTGTTATATTGCATATGTTGAAATTACATTGGTATGTTAATCTCATTACACGTTTTGCTAGTTCTTTGATCTTATATTTGTCTAATCAGTTTCTTTCTCCTGTGAGCACTATAGAGATTTGAGATATCGAGGACTCTCTAGGTGCCGCTGATAAGCTGATAATATCAAATTTTATAAATCTACCAGTAAGTTTTTCCTTAGAATTTTCCTCAATTATATTTAGTAGTTACTGAAATTGATTGATTTTTACCTCACTTTTCAGATTGATGTTACTTCTTTTGCCAAAAATTGCCATGAAGACACTTGTCACTGTAATCTCGGTGGGGACTGTGAATGCTTGTGCACGAGCATAGCAGCGTATGCGTATAAGTGTTGTCAGGAAGGGGTACCGGTTCACTGGAGATCCTCTACTGTCTGTTGTGAGTATCCCACTTAGAACATCATCATTAGGTGGGAACGTCATAAGGAGATCGTATTAATAGTCTTCTCATAGAACTAATACTGTAGAACTCATGGAAATAGAATTGCTTTAAGATGACTAAATTTTATATTCCTTTGACAATGCAGATACATTTTTAGTATAGCTAAAGCATTTACAAACAGAAAAATTTGAGATAATGTTTTCTGTTCTGTGTTTGGCTGTTGTTACTTCAACATGTGAACTATAATTTATTTATATGCCATCCGCAGACAAGGTGTTTATTCCTCTATTCCTCTTATGGCTACCAAGTTTCTCTGTTCTGATTATAAGAAACATATTTTTTAAAACACCATTTTGAATTGCTTTTAAATTTGACTCTAAACTTATTATGTACTTGTGTAGATGGTTAGTTTGCTGAAGACTTTATAATGATATCACTTCAGTGTTCTTTTGCTTGGTCATTGATAAACACATGGCAATATCTTGCACACATTTAGGTAAGTGGTCAGATACCTATATAGGTTAATATTTCTTTTTTTTTTCTTTTAGCACATGATTGTGACTATTTCAATGAAGGTATGTGACAGTTAAAGAATATCACTATAGTATTCTATTAAATGTATCTCCAGATTAAAAGTTTTTGGACAACTTTGCTATGAACAAAGCAGGAGTAGTTCATAATTTGGTTTGTAATTCAATAAAAGCCTTTATCTTTTAAAATATATCTAAATTTCTAAGTATTTGTGTTAAAATTTATTCTCTAGAAAGTAAAAAGAGGGTATGACCATCTTCTCAGCACATAGGAGGCCCTCAATAGGTTTTGAATAATATGAGTAAGTGAATGAGTAAACTTAGCTATTTTTTTTTTTTTTTTTGGTAAAATGAAGGAGAGACATAGACCAAATGCATACCTTTTACCATTAGGTATAAAAATGAACATTATGCAAATTTTTATTATGTTGTAGAAAAGAGAAACAAATTATAGATGTAATAATAATAATAGAAGGAATGTATATAGTCATAAGTTAGGGCACTAATAATCTACTCTATAAAAGCGAAATAGTAAAATTGACCATTTCTTCGGGACGCCCAACAGCCAATCAGAGCAATGGTATGCAAATTAGCCCAGCCAAGATGGCGGAAGCCCACCCAAACACTGGGTCCAATGGAGCGATGGCGCTGGTGAACGCACAGGCGGAGGCCTGGCCTCCGCCTGTGCATTTGCCGGCGGTGGGTTCTGGGCAATGGTGGCTGGCTGCAGGGCAGGTGGAAGCCAGGCCCCCGGCCCTGTAGCTGGGGCTGGGAATGGAGCGATCGCGCAGGCGAATGCACAGGGGGAGGCCTGGCCTCTGCCTGTGCATTTGCTGGTGGTCAGTTCCGGGCAGTGGCGGCTGGCTGCATGGTGGGGCGGAAGCCAGGCCCCCAGCCCTGCAGCAGGGCTTGGGAATGGAGCTATCGCGGGCCCACGGGACCTTGGAGGCTCATCAGCAGCTGCTTGCCTGCCTGGATCCAACCTTGTGGCCTGCTCTGGGTGTGCGGGAGCTTCTGTGGCCCATGGCGGAGCCTACTATGCAGATTGGCCACAGATGTTCCCTTTGTTGTATATGTTTTTCCCATTGACCCCTTTCACCTCATATCCAACCCCCCCAGGCCTTTCCCCCTCTATGTCTATGTCCATAGGTTATCTCTTAACATTTCTGTTTCCTTTCCAATCTCTAAATTTTATTTTCTAAATTGTGTACTATGATAGTCTTATCTAATTTTCTCTTAGCACAATCTTTTTTCCCTTTGTAGTACCATTATTCCAAAACACCCACCTAGCAAAACCATACCATTGATTACTGGTTAATGCTATCATTTAATTTCTTTCTTTTTATGCTCAGGTTACTGAAAGCTACTGAGAA
>PVJC01033945.1:0-19080 GCA_004026665.1 Murina feae
GAGAAACGGTTAATTTTAATATTTCGCTTTTATTAGTTTAGATACTGTCACTTGTTCAGGACTGGTAATAGACCTTAAGTGAAAGAGTGCAGTCACCTGCCATACGTCCCCAGACAATTGGGACACCAAGGTAACCACAAGACTCCTTATAGGAGGGCATCAGATGGGTATCAGTAGTAGGAGATCTGACGATGGAAGCAAGAGGTCTGAGGGCTGTGGGAAAGGGGCAGGAGCCCAGGAATGCAGCAGCCTCTAGAAGCTGGAAGAGTCAGTGAATGGGTTTTCCCCCGGAGCCTCCAGAAGGCACTAGCCCTGAGACACCTTGGTTTTGGCACCATAAGATTGTTTTAGACTTCTGGCCTATAGGATTATAAAAATAAACTTGCTTTGTATCACTAAGTTTATGTCAATTTATTATAGCAGCAAAATGAAACTGATACAATTCTCAAGGCTCTTTCCATCCTGCTCCCAGGATTCTTTCCCAACTTCATCTCCAGCCCCCCTCCCTTCTGTCTCCTCCACTACAGTGGAAGAATTACTGTTTTATAAATATTTTGAAACACTGCTTCTGTTACCCCTCTACTCCTGCTCTTTATCCACCTGATAAGTTATTAAACTCCTATTCAGGCTCCCAGGTTCAGCCCAAATGCCCTTTACTTAGGACAGCACTATTCTTCCTTCTCTCATTATATTCCCGCCACTTGGAATATAGTTAATCATTTATTGAGGCCTTTCTCTCTTGCTAGAGCATAAACCCCTCTCTAGAAAAGCTAATTTAAGTTCTATATTTTAAACCAATGCTGAAACTACTATGCTAATAAATGTTTACTGAAGGGATTTAATTTTAAACATTCGCCCACATGGAATGTTTGGGTGTGAAAAAGGCAATCTGCATCAATCAGATGAGGCATTTTCCACATGATATGGACATCAAGCTTTATGTAATGTTAGGCAATCTTCTCACCTACACTATCCCTAGTCATTTTTACATTATCATAGGATCAGAAGTAATAATGATACATTGGCTAAAATCATTAATCAGATCTAGGTTAAACTTTATAAATCTACTTTTAGGTAATAGATAACCTATATATATAAAAGCCTAAGTGACAAGAATAACAGGAACGACTGGTCAGTGTGACATACACTGACCACCAGGGAGCAGAAACTCAATTCAGGAGATGCCCCCTGGTGATCAGTGTGCTCCCGGAGCCAACCTTCCCCAGCCAGCCAACCTCCCTCTGTCCCTTCCCACTGGCCGGTGGCTCCAATCACCTGATCGAGGCCAGCCCTCAGGCTGGGATGGGAAACTTGGGGTGGGTGGTGGTAGATGCAACCCCTTTCCCTGGGGGCTGAGGGACAGTGGCCAACTTCTGTACCCTGTCTCTCACCCTGATCAGCAGGCCCTGATCAACCTGCCACCTGCACACTGCAACGGTGCAGTGGTGAGAAAAGGGGGGGAGGCGGGGAACCACATGGTGGTGGGGCACCAATGGCGATGTTGGTGTCCAGCAGCTGTTCCTGCGGCCCAGGGACTGTCACCTCCTCTCTGCCCCAGCCCTGATCAGCTCTGATCGGCCCTGATCACCAGCTAAGCCTAGGGATCCCATCCCATGCATGAATTTCATGCACCAGGCCTCTAATATTTATATATTTACTAGAGGCACAGTGCACAAAAATTTGTGCACTCGCAGGGGTCCCTCAGCCCAGCCTGTGCTCTCTTGCAGTCTGGGACCCCTCGGGGGATGTCCACCTGCTGGCATGCCTGGCCAGCCTGGGTGAGGGGCTGATGGCCGTTTCAGGCTTCCCATGGCCCCTTCAGGGTTCAGGTCCCTCTCTACTGGGGTGCCTGGCTGGAAGCAGGTATCTGGGATTTATTTAACTTCTATAATTGAAACTTTATTGCCTGGGTCCCCCACTCTAAGTCTGGGTTGCCTCTGCCAACCCAAGGTCTCAGCCCTGCAGGTATCTGGGGTTTGTTTATCTTCTATAATTGAAACTTTGTAGCCTTGAGTAGAGCTCAGGGCCCTGGCTTCCTCCATTGCCCGGGGCAACTCCAGCTCAGTGGCCACCGCCATCTTAGTTGAGTTAATTTGCATATTTGCTCCTGATTGGCTGGTGGGCATGGCTTGTGGGTGTGGCTTGTGGGTATAATGGAGTGAGGGTCAATTTGCATATTACTCTTTTATTAGATTGGATTGTTTCTGCCATGTCTATATCACTTGTAAACTAGAACATGTACACAAACTTCAGAACAATATAATAATTAGAACAAAGTTTCATGTGATGAAGTTTACTAATTTCTTGAGTGAACATTTCAAGTAATAAAAACCTCAGATTTAAAAATGTAGAATCTAGTAGAAAGAGAAGTTTTCACATAAGCATTATACACAGATATAAATGCATAACATCAAACATCAGGTTATATTATCTAGACACAGCTGCTAAGGAACTGAGAAAAACTTTCCAAGCCTTTGATTTTAAAAATCAGAACTTTAAATATTTTAAAAAATATGGCTCAGAAAAAAGTTTGGGGCTTTCCTAACATTATCTCTTCTCTCGACTGAACCGGAGGAGCAGACTCGGTGTCATACTGCTGCAGAAATCTAATCAGGCAGAGCAGGAAATATTATCCACCACAAACCCATCCATGGTCTTATAATCCTGAAGACACAGACTTAGCAGTGTGTTTTCATGACCATTCTATCTCCATCTTACAGGTGAGGAAACTGAGCAACTTAACTGCAGGTCCCACACCAGAAAATGATGGTACTGAGATCTGAGCTCATGCAATCAAGTCCAGTGCCTATGGCCTCAACTACAAGGCTGGCCAATATTGAACTATTGGCCAGCTGCTGTCTCCAAAAAGGGCCACTGTTTTCTAGGTGTCCACCACAGTAGATTGGCTTCTAAACCCCCAGTGATCACAATCAGTGGATTGGGGTTCCACTGGGCTAAGTTCAACATAGCAGATGTGAGCATAGCAGATGTGCACACTCCCGTCTCTATTGGTGGCTGAAACTATTCCAGACTCTCAAGGTCTGAATGAAACTCCAGGCCCCTCAGGAATCTCTGTCTGCTTCCAATGCTGGCTTTACAACCAGACGTTTCTGCCCCAGACAAGTGAGTGGTGTGTAGTAGTGCTCTTTCTGTGAGAAATAACAGACTCCAGATTCCATGTCACCTGTATTCCATAATACTAGGTTTAATTATTTGAATTTAATTTGTTAAGATATTAAAATTTCATTTCAAAGGTAGAATGAACTTTATTAGTAATTCTAATATATGCTTAAATTCTTAAATAACCATGGTTTCCTCATACGATGAAACAGGAAATTGTTACCTTTAAGAAATTCTTCACCCTGACTAGGTTCTTGTCCTACACCACATTTCTTGGTTATCTCTTTACTGTTATCCTTGATAGTGGAATTAAGGCCTTTTGGATCCATAGTTGGGTATGTATACTGTTCTCCCCTCTTCAGTCCCTGAGCTGGAAGGAGTTGGAGATAATGCTGTCACAAAAATTATATACAATAATTCTGCTTTTCACTTGGCCTTTCCTGAAGATTCATCTCTGGATCTACTTATGGGAAACCTGAACAAAGGAATAAACTTCACTGTGGGTTCAAATCTGTGCTCTCTGAGGGCTGGGTCTTTGCCCCTGAGAGATCACAATATGTTCCTAGGTTTTCACTTGTCTCTAGTTTCAGAAGCCCTCTGCGGAGGCTGTATGTAGGCTCACCCACAATCCTGGTCACTGGGGTGACTGCTCAGATGTTGGACAGTAGATGATAACTGCTAGGATCTGGCTCTGGAGGCACAGGTAGTTTCAGGGATGCACCGGAAGTAGGTGTTTGGAGAGACCAACAGACTCAGCTCCAATAGCACCTGCTCTATGAAGGTTTCCTTTGTCTTCTCATCCCCCAAGCAGAAGTAACCGCCCTCCTCCTCTGCACCTCTCGCACTGTAGACACACATCTGGCCTAGTACCGATCCTATGTTATAATCATTTGTTCACATCAATCCATGTCTTTGTAGTAGATGGCAAGATCTCTGAGGGGGGAAAAACATTTTTTTATCATTGTGTCCCTGCTACCCAACGAGATTCTAGAAACCAGTACTATGGAGGCACTTAATAAATGTATGACTGATGAATGAATGGCTGAGTGGATGGGTTTTGTATGCTCTCCTCCCAGATCTTCAGGCGTTAGATATTGTGAGTGATAGTTCTGCATAATGGCATCCGTCCACTATGCTCACCTGAGACAGTTTGGGCAAGTGGCTATGCCAGTTCTACTGGTACTCTCAGGCAAGAGGTGAAGTGAGCTGAGCCTGGCAGCTTCTCCCCATTCTGGCCTCTGGAGGTATTTGGCCTCTTAAGCTATTTCCTGGAGGTAGGAGTTAAGAGCTTACAAGCTGCATAGGCTCTTGTGGCTGTCCTCGGAGCTTCCAATAATAGGAATAGGGCCAGCCTAGTCTGTAGGAGTGGCAACCTGCTCAACAGCTACAAGCGTTAAGACACCATTTCAGCAGAGGACTGGCTGAAGGATGGTGACTCACCCCACCCTCCCTCTCCACTGGAGCCGAGAATAGCTACGCTCATATTCTCTGATTTGGGAATGGGGTGGGAGGAGGCTGTCAGACACCTTGGGCAGCTTCTCCATGCACCCCGAGCTAGCCGGCTGAGCATGGAGAAAGAGGCCCCTCAGAACCCCTTACTGACCTTGGCTCTTCTAGCTAGTTAGTGAGAACTGTGTGCTTAGCTACAGCACAGAAGCTTCCTCCCTGAGAAATAGAAATAATGGGAAAGAAATCCATACTTTACATTCCATTAGAGGGAAGATGCATAGAAAAGGTCAGAGCTTCTTACGCCTGAAAACCAGAATAATATATGTACAATGGTGAACATAAATAAAGACATGGTGGCGTTAACTATGCGATGCAACACCCAAATTTCAGAATACTGTAGTTTTTTAAAATGAAATTTATGAAAAGATTTTAAATGAAAATCTTTTTAAAGGAAATATCTGACTATCAACAAGTAAATGAATCTATGATATATTTTTAAGTGAAAAAGCAAAAGATCTAATTTATGTTAAAAAAAAAAAACCACCCTATATCCCTGATTGGTTTGGCTCAGTGGATAGAGCGTTGGCCTGTGGACTCAAGGGTTCTGGGTTTGATTCCGGTCAAGGGCATGTACCTTGCTTGTGGGCACATCCCCAGTGGTGGGTGTGCAGAAGGCAGCTGATCGATGTTTCTCTCTCATCAATGTTTCTGGCTCTCTATCCCTCTCCCTTCCTCTCTGTAAAAAATCAATAAAATATTTTTTTTAAAAAACACCCTATAGATATTTATGTGTGCTTTTGTATTTTGTAAAAGTAACTGTCCATAAGAAATATGCAAACAAATTGTGTCCGTTGGAAAGAAGTGAATAAAAGGTGAAAGATATTTTTTATTGTTTATAATTTAATATTTTTATTGTTTATAATTTTATTTTTTAAATTTTATAATGAGCATCTATTTTTTATTTTAAAAATAGAGAAAAATATATTAACAGAAAAAAGAAAAGTGGGCAAAGGAAATGAACAATTTTTAAAAGAAAATGAATTGCCACTTCACCCCAAATCTTAAGTGAATATTTTAACTAGTTTTAAAGAAAAGCAGATTGAAGCAATAGTGATGTGCTGTTTTTTGGCATATCAAACTGGAAACTATTGTTTTGATGCTAATAAGTAAGTTTGGATGAGAATGCAGTGAGATCAATAGGCACTTCTTTTTCACTGGTGGTGAGTTTACACCATTCACCTTGGCATATTCAGACCAGTAAAGAAAAAATATATTATGAATTTTAAAATGTCTTACTTTTATATTTTACTTAACAATTCCAATTATTGGACCTAGCCAAAGGAAGTAATCAGAAATGTGATCAAATATTTATATATCAAAATACTCATCACTGCATCATTCATAATACAAAATAAAACCAATTTACATTCTCAATAATACTGCATTTTTTAAATTCAACCCTTTAAAAGTTTGTGCACAAAGACTAATAATATGCTAAAACCTAATTTTATAATGTTCAGTGATATCAGGGACAGAAAGTATTTAAGGTATGAATTTAACTTTGAGAGTAAACAAATATATAGATATGCATATGCATTCATACAAACATATATAAGAGACTAGAAAAAAATAGAATGAACATTAAAATTTGTTATAGTTGGGGTGATAATTACAGGTGGTTTTTATTCCTTTATAATTTTCTATTTTTCAACAATATTACTATTTTCCACTTATAATCAGGAAAAATAGTAAAGTTAAAACTAAAATAATGTCAAAAGTAAAAGGGAAGAAAACTTACTATAGCTCTTGTTAACTAGCCAGTAACAGATAAAGCATTAGCCATGTTCATATGTTGTACTAGTCTTAGTGGAATGTGTTTCAGGGCAGAAATGTTAAAAAGCCAGTAATGTCTATTTGCAATGCTCCGTAAATTTTTGAACGTAGAATATATTATATATTTTTTGAATTTGGAATTGCACAGTTAAAATAGACATGTAACTGCTTTGAAAAGTCCATTGAGTATTTTTACAACATCCAGGGGATTCAAATAAATTCAGCTGGGTTGTACGTGCTAAATACAGCCAGTCACACACACACACACACACACACACACACACACACACACACACACACACATAGATCTTGATATAGATCTTGAAGGATCTTTCACAGTTCAGGTCCATCTCTGATTAAGCTCTGCACTAAAGCAGGATTTGAGGCATCTGTATTTTGGACTCAGAGGATGAAAGAGCTCACTTTATCTCAATGCACTCTCCAGGAAACAAATGCTCCAGATGTCAGGCCTGGACCAGCAAATGCTCTCCAGTTGTTTCCATCAATGCCTGATCTGTAGGTAAATGTTACTTTTGTCAAGAGATTTATTTTTTTCAGTATGAGGAGAGAATATTCTGGTGGTTGTGGGGGGGAATATTTTAAAAATCATTTACCTTAAAAAGTATTTCTGAAAAATGTAACTAACTGTATATTTAATATGGGTGATGTGACACAGATACGATCCTTGATAAGAAAAATGTTGCCAATTTCCTTATCTTTTAGTGGGAGGCCCAGATCCCAGGAGAAAAGCTATTTGAGTGAATGATGCTTCCTTTCTGTCCAAAACTGCTCCATCCATGTTGAAACACATTTAAGAAAACAATAGCAACAACAACCAAATTCATCTGGAGACCAGGCAGTCTAGTCCAGATTTGGTAAACATTTATACTTTGCACTTCCTTTAAAGTAAACAGAAAGCTCTGGTGTTGCTGGAGGTCAGCCTCTGCGTGCTAATGAAAACACCCTGCATGGTCCAGGAGGTATGTGACAGGCGAGTGTTCCTCTCAGGGTACCTGGGAAAATACCTTGCTCCCACATGGCACGGGCAGCGAGCTTTGTCCCTTTAATGGGATCTGTCAATACTTAAAATTACTGACATTAAACCTTTGGTTGCTCTAACGAGTCCCAGTACACATTTGACTATGCTTCTGATTTAATACCACCTCCTAGAGAGAGAAAGATTATTCAGTATTTGGGGTAAAATTGATGAACTTAAAAGTCGCCCTCATTTGGCCCAATCTCTATGGGATTTTAGGCATCTTTTTGTTTACCATGGTGGATTCTTCATGGAAACTATCATGTTCAAGGCACTTTGTAGGAGCTCTCGTTACTATTTGTGCATTAGTTATCTTAATTTTCGAATTATGTAATCAATGGCAGAGTCATCTAAAGAGGAGGCAGGGCAGTTGAGTAAGACCTCTGTTAAGTTGCCGATACCACGTGGCCTGCCTGTGGCATCTCTGTGTACGTGGCACAGGGGATACCTGTCAGTGGGGAGACACGCTTCCTTGGGGCTATCCAGTCGGTCAGCTTGTGGCTCAGGAGTGTCCTGGCAGGTGTTCTTTACTCACCTATTTTATTCCAAAGATCTTTGGTTATCCGGAACAATAAGAAGCTCTTGGAAATCCAATCTGGAGTCTCTTCCTCTTGGGTTATGTAAATCTAAGTTCTCCACCTTCTACATTCTTACCGTGGTATTCTAGTTAATCAAGTAAAATGGCATTTTTTGGGGGGGAAAAATTAGATCTCGGTATAGTTATACCAGGTTATTTCTTATTCTCCTTTTTTCTTTTTTAACAATGAAAAACAAAATGGAAAGAAAAGTTTCCAATGACTGCAGAGGCTCCTCCAAGCCCCCGTTGTGAAAGTTGAATGCCTGGGGGGACACATTCGACAACTGACTCACTGACTCGACGGTGTGTGTGGCTCAGTCTCTGCACCTGGCCTGCCTTACAGGTGGGTTGTTTCCAACGTGCCTCAATCATAGCCCCACTCTCCTTGGACATTTTTCTTACCGTGGGAGGTCCAGATCCTCTTCAATAACCCAAGTCCATCATTTCCAGGCTTATTTCCTCTGGATCCAGAGTGTGGAAATTGGTTTGAACCTTATTCAGCCATGATAATTTACCTAATCTTATTTACAAAGTCTCAGTCTACTTGTATATAAAATACCTGTCAGATCTCTGGTAAGAATTAACCAAGATAAGGTATTTAAAATGCTACAAAAACAAAAGCCATACAAAATGGCCAACAGCACATGGAAAGATGCTCAATGTCATTAGTCATTAGGGAGATGCAAATCAAAACCACAATGAGATACCACTTCTTACCCTTAGGGAGACTAGAATTTTAAAAAAATGGAAAATAACTAATGTTAATGAGGATGTGAAGAAATTAGGATCCTCATACATTACTGGTGGTAATATAAAATGGAAGCTATGAAAAACAGTTTGGCAGTTCCTCCATAAATTAAACATATAATTAACATATGACCCAGTAATTTCACTCCTGAGAAGAACTGAAAACAGATGCTCAAAAAAAACCCAACAAAATTATACATGAATATTCAGAGCAGCACTATTCCCAATAGCTGAAACATAAAAACAACCCATATGTCCATCAACTGATGAATGGCTAAACAAAATGTGGTATATCCATAAAATGGAATATTACTCAGCCATAAATATTAATGAAGTACTGATATACATCACAACCTGGATAAAAACTTGAAATATATATTAAGGAAAAGATCCAAAAGACTACATATAATATGAATCAATTTGTATGAAATATACAGAATAGGTAAATTCATAGAGACAGATAGCAGATTAGTAGTCGCCAGGAAGTGATAGGAGAGGAGAAAGAAGTGGGTAATGGGTATGGGGTTTCCTCTGGATTGATGAAAATGTTCTGGAGTTAGTGGTGATTGTTGCACAACATTGTGAATTTACTAAATGTCACTAATGGTAAATTTTATATTATGCGTATTTAACCACAATAAAATATGCTATTACTTAGTAAGCAGTCAATAAATATTAGTTATCACTACTAAATAACTTTTGGCATTTTTATGTATTCTCAAATAATTTTACCTTGACAATTACTATCTAACTAGAGGTCTGATGCATGAAAGTCATGCAAGAGTAGACCTTCCTTTCCCCAGCTGCTGGCATTGGCTTCCCTCTGGCACCCGGGACCCAGGCTACCATCTGGCTGCCAGCAGGCACCTGGGATCCAGGCTTCCTTTGTAGCCCAGGCTTCGTCCAGAAGGTTGTCTGGAAGGTCGTCTGTCTAATTAGCATATTATGCTTTTATTATTATAGATGATATTATGCCATGGTTTTTATTCTATTACTAGAGGCCCAGCACATGAAATTTGTGCAGGGGGTGGGGAGGTTGTCCCTCAGCCTGGTCTGCACCCTTTCCAATCTGGGACCCCTTAGGGGATGTCTGACTGCCAGTTTAGGCCCGATCCCTGTGGACATCCCTCTCACAATCTGGGACTGCTGGCTCCTAATCCCTTGCCTGCCTGCCTGCCTGCCTGATTGCCCCTAACTGCTTCTGCCTGCCTGATCGCCCCCTAACCGTTCCCCTGCTTGCCTGCCTGATCGCCCCCTAACCGTTCCCCTGCCTGCAGAGTCACTGGACCCCCAGGCTTCACCATGCTGAGCAGCCGCCAGGCCACTTCTCTGCTGTGCATGTGGCCATCTTGTGGTGGCCATCTTGTGACAATGTCACAACAGCCATCTTGTGACGATGTCATGCGAGGGTGTTGCACAATGCCACCTAGGCTTTTATTATATAGGATTATCTAATTGATATACTTCTCTCTCTAAATAAGCTGTATGCTTCATCAGAGCAGAACAGGACCTCACAACCTCCTGTCAAGCCATCTCTATATGGACAGAACCTCCTGTGTGAATTAATTTGCCAGTTGCTGAACATCTTCTCTGCACCAAGCTATGTATCCCAAGGGCCTACTTCAAGCTCTTAAATTCCACATGAGAAAGATTCATTTGTGTAAGGCACTGTGTCTCTACTGGGCCTCTGTTGACATGCAGGTTTATTATCTGGAAAAGTTTATATAATATACCAACAGACCAGAAAATGTAACACCTTACCATGAATTAAGGCAGGTGTCTGAGGAAATGGGACTCTGCACAGGAGACTTGATGGGAGATGACTGAGGTGACAGTTTTACCTGTTAAGGTGAATTTCAGTGAGTGACTCTGAACTACTGAGGCAGCAGGAGAAAACCATACTCTGGGGAGGAGGGGGGAGGTGCTGAAAGGGTGGCGAGGAAATTTTAGAGGCCAATTCACCTATTTGAGATTTTACCAAGTGTTGTGCCCAAAGCCATTATGCCTACCCCCATATAATGGGCACAGCAACCAAGATGCTTCCTTTAAGCAAAGAAATGAGTGAATGGATGATGTCTGGAACAAGTTGTTAAAGACCTCGTTTCTGTAAACCTCTCTTTTATCACCATATAGCTAAAATAATAATGATAATAGTTAACATTTATAGGGCTTGTTATTATGGGCTAAATAATTTATGAAATAATATTTCACTCAATCTGCCTATAATCCTGAGATAGTTACTGCTGTTATCCCCAATTTTCACACACACACACACACACACACACACACACACACACACACACACCCTGAAATGTAGAAAGGTTAAGCAATTTGTCCATATGGAAGCTTAGTGGAGTCAGATGACACCTTTTCAGAACCTCCACTCTAACAATGACACTGACTCTTCTAATGGCCTCCATCACTCTTGGTGGGGACATCAGCATGAACTGCATGGATTTAAGAAAATGAGTCAGAGCAAACAATGGGAAAGACACAGCCTGACTGGCGTGGTTCAGTGGTTGAGCATCAACCTAAGAGCCAGGAGGCCATGGTCCGATTCCCGGTCAGGGCACATGCCTGTGTTGCAGTCTCTATCCCCAGTGTGAGCCGTTCAGATAGCAGCTGATCAATGATTCTCCCTCAGCATTGATGTTTCTATCTCTCTCTCTCTCCCTTCCTCTCTGCAACCAATAAAATATTTTTTTAATGAGAAAAAACAATCATAAACACAGTGTGGTGTAGTGCCACTTGGATCATTTCCCTCTCTGCTTCTTCCAGTCACCCCACCACTTCCACCTGAGCCTGGCAGCTGTAATTACTAATATTAAGGCAAGATCACTGCAGATGGTATGAGGAGAGCATATTAAGTGCTCATTCCAGGTTAGGTTGGCATATTTCCTTTGAAAACTACAAAAAAAAAAGTCATATTGAAAGAATGGATAAAACTTGCAACTCTTATTGGCTGTTAGATGATAATATTGTGATGTTTGGCTTGTGGGGAATATCTATCTCTTTTGTTTTTAATTATGTTTCAGTGGACTAGCCCTTCATGATTTACAGTAACACATCTGCTATATAATCTGTATTTACTTAATGACTTCTTAGGATAGCTTTATGAAAAGCAACTTTGGACCATCCAAAACCCTATGTTGAATATTTCCTAGCTTTGACAATAACCATTATATAAATTGGGCCTGTGTTCCTTATGCAGAGTTGCTTGTTGTATTTTTGTGCTTTCAAAGCAGCTGAAAGAAAAATAAAGCATTGGGTCCCAAACATGTGGGCACAGAGTGTTATATAACCCAATCATTAGGTAATATTCGGAATTTTTCACTATCCACTCCAGTCCTGCACAATGTGTACAGATTAATCTGCATATGCATCATTTGGGAATACTTAAGTAGACTGAGTCTATTATGTAATCTTTTTCTTTTTTGATACATATTTCTCCCCAATGGCTCAAAAACTCAGGGTGGCTTTTATCTAGAATTGCTGTTACTCCCTTGATCTGTAGAATTTTACTTTTGTAGCTGAGGAATTGCTAGGCTATACCTTTTCATCCAATTAATTATAAAACATTAATATTTTCCACAATAGGATGCACTCCAGAAGCATGGAACAGGGAATGTATGAGAGTTTAAATCCAAGAGTGGTGTGACCAGGCATCTGTCCCTTTCTAACTTGAGCAGAGGGATGAAGTGATTGGGTGCACATTACAAACCCGACCAAGCACATGTGGCAACGTGTTACTCCAAACACCCAGCAGTCCTCCCTTCTCCACACACCCCCTCACTACACACACAAACCCACATGCTGGCAAATGGCAAAATTAATGCAACCAGATGGGTGAGTGGCTTTCGAGGAGCTGAGACCACATGATGTACTCAGAGATTTTACTGGATGGAGATGTTAATTACTTTGTGTCAGATAAATACTATAATACGTGGGGAAAGGAACTATTAGTTGGAGTTGATGCCTGTTTTAGAGCATGAGCTGGCAGGAGGCTGCTCTGGTTGATAGCTTTAGAATCTACACTCTCAGCAAGGCTTCCTGAAAAGATAATTAAAGGACTTCCAGCTCAACGAAGCACATAATGTTTATACGAGGCAGATAGTAACAGGAACACTTTTCAAAATTTGTATTTTGACTTCTGAGCTTTATATAAACTGTGCTAAACCTAAGTGTCTATTGGCTCACAGTGTGCTTCTTGGACTTTCAAAGTAGGGAGCTGTTTGTGACTCTGAGATGGACCTGAGGTGCAGGCACAAGAAATGCCCCAAACAGCAATGAGGACTTCAACAATCAATGGCTTCCTGAAGGGCTGCACGTTTTCATGTTACTGTACACACCGGAGAATAAAGATGTTACTTCTCCCTTCGAAGAGACTATAATGGAGAGTAAAAGTGCAAGAGAAGCACAGACACTAACCAAGATGCCTACTCAAGAATTATTTTTCTCTTTTCCCAACAGAACTCCAATTTTCTTAGCTAGTAATGTGCCCTGCCCTGAGGGATTAATTATCTAAGCCAGTGGTGGCATCACTTTTCTCCTTTCCCAGACACTCTTTTTTTCTAGCCTCTAAGCTAGGGATGACACACTTGTCACTGATACTTCCTTCCATCTTGGAATATTTATGTGAGGATGTAATGCCTGAGCTGCAACAACAGTCTCGTGATGGTGAGGTGAAAAGCACATGGATGAAAACCCACTGGGCTGAGAATGGTGAAAACAAAGGGCAGAAATGTTTGAGCTGTTGATGAAATATTGGAAGCACACAGTACTTATTCTTAGGGTCTAACCTTCCATGGATGCCGTCTTCTAGGACATGTAACTGAATGCTTTCTAAACTGTTACAACATATATCCCTAAACCAACTGTCAATCAAGCAACACACAGTTCTAAAATCTGTGCTGTTGAACGGTAGAGAAAGAAATAAGACACTATATGCCAGGCATTTAATAGACACTGTAAGGCAGGCATTCTACTTGATGTTATTAGATACACACTTAGAAAGCCCAACAGACCCGACCTCCGCTGCAATAGAAGAAGTAGAATTCAGGTGGGCCCTGACAAGTGGTTAGACCTGAGAACGGTAGAAGGTAAGAAAGAAGAATTTTTCTGGGGAAGGAGAGCAACATAAACAAAGGTGAGATGGTATGAACAATCTTGACTTCTGCAGGAGACAGTGAGTAGGTCATGTTGGAAGAAGCAGAGGAGAAGCACTGGGGAGCAAAGAATAGGTGGGGCTTGAAAGTCGAGAATGTCAATGGAGGAGTTAGGTAATTTGGGAACCACTGAAGGCCAAAGGAAGTATCAAAATAATTACTAAATTAAATGCAGGATGGAATGGAGGTGATAGAGGCTGGAGATAGATGACCAGTTAGAAATTGTTATAGAAATAATAAAAATAGTCAGTGTATATATAACATTTATTGTGCGCCAGACCCTGTTCTAAGTGCTCTACATATATTAACATTTTAATCCTCAAATGGCTGTATGAGATAGATATGATTATTTTTACAGATGAGGATCTGAGGCACCGAGTTTTCCTAATTTGCCAAAAGTAACACAATTAAGAAGAAAGCAGTAAGAAAGCAATTAAGTAGTAATATGTGTCTGAGGGCTTAGACAAGGGGGATGTATCAGTAAAAAGAAAAAAATCTAGGCTCTGTAACCCTATCCCTAAATTCATCAACAGAAGCTTATCAAAGTTCCTTTGACCTATATCCAGTTGCTCTAGAACTCTTTCTGGACCTTGCCTCTCAAAGCTGCTTACTCTATCTTGCAGGTTCTACACTGCAAAACCTTCCCCGTATTTCTCATTGTTGTTCTCAATCCTCTCCCATGGAGTCGCTTTGACCTCTTATTGATTCATGAAACCTTAACCCCAAGTGCTCTGTGCTCTGATGACATGGTCATGGCCCCCTTCCCACTTCCAGGCCTCGGCTGCCTTACCTCTTTGAGCTCCAGGCCTCCAGCTTGCCCTGGAGGAAAAGTAGGCTAAGTGAATATAAGAGACATTACAGGGGAAAAATTATTTCTTTGGATTGATTTGTTGATGAGTTGCTCTCAGGGGATAAATGAAAAGATAATGTTATAAATATGAATTTTTCTAGTCTCAAGAGTAGAAGAATAATTTTACCACCCACAGAAGGTAAAATGTGGAAGGTCAATGATAAGATTAATTTAGATTAAAATGAAATACCTCTAGCCTAACAGTGTCAGAAGGTATTAGAGATTGTTGAGCCAAATCCTCTAATGCTGGGTTTGTGTGGGACATTCAGTCAGACGGGTCCCAGGTCCTGCAATGAAGTAGCATGAAATAGCTTACATGAAGTCCGGGGCTCAAGATACTAGTTTGAGAGTAAAAAACAGTTATGGGTGTGAAAGGTGAACTGAGAGACTGGGTGGAACAAGCAGGTATTGATGGAAGCATCTTAAGGGCTCAGGAGACAAAGCCCCAAACAGGAAGCATGTAAATAAAGAGAAACCAAGGAGGCAGAAAAGGAGAATGAGAAGGAATAGAAGAGTAGAAGTAGAATTTGGACATCAATGCCAAAGAACTCTAGAAGATGACAGAGTTTCGAGGAATTTTTAGCTGAGTCAGAGAGAGGTCAAAGCTGAAATGAAAAATTATGTTCCTAAAAGGCTGTATAACCTTTAGAGTTAGATCCTACTGTAAAATTTATTTCCAGATTACACCCATTGATTATATCCATTCACCTATTGAAGGATATCCTTTTAAAAATATATTTTTATTGACTTCAGAGAGGAAAGGAGTAGGAGAGAGAAATAGAAACATCAATGATGACAGAGAATCAGTGATCAGCTGCTTCCTGCATGCCCCACACCGGGGATCAAGCCTGCACCTGGGCAGGCGCTCTGACCTGGAATCGAACTGTGACCTCCTGGTTCATAGGTTAAGGCTCAACCACTGAGCTATGCCTGCCAGGCTAAAGGATAGCTTCTTGATTGCTCCTAAGTTTGGGCAATTACAAATAAACCTGCTATAAATTTCAGTGTGCAGGTTTTTGTGTGGATATAGTTTTCAACTCCTTTGAATAAATACCAAGGAGAATGATTGCTGAATCTTATGGTAAGAGTACGTTTTGTTTTGAGAGAAACCACCAAACTCTCTTCCAAAGTAACTATACCATTTTGCAATCCCCATCAGCAATAAAGAAAAGTTCCTCTCACTCCACATTTTCGCCAGCACTTAGTGTTATCAGCATTCTGGATTGGTGGCCATTATAGATGTGTAATAGTATCTCATTGCTATTTTAATTTGCATTTCCCTGCTGACACATGATGTGGAATATCTTTTCACATGCTTTCTGTATATATTCTTTGATGAGATGTTGGGCCATTTTTAAAATTAGGTTATTTTCTTATTGTTGAATTTTGTAAGTTCTATGTTTGTTTTGGATAATAGCTTTTGAAAATCAGATGTATCTATTGCAAATATTTTCTTTATGCTCATTATTTTTTAAATGTCTAATTTTATCTCACCCCTGTCACTGTAGTATAACTTTTCTTTGAGGATCAAAAATTAGCTTCCCCCCTAGAATTATGTTGTGTAATATGGTAGCTATTAATTATATGTAGCTATTAATTTAAATTAATTTAAATAAAATAAAATTAAAATTTAGATTCTCCATTGCATTAGCTATGCTGCAAGTGCCACATGAAGCTAGTGTCTACTGCAATGGAGAGAGAAGCTATAGAACATTTCCATCACCACAGACAGTTTTATTGGACAGTTCTGTTCTTTAGATTCAGAGAATTATGTTTTTACAAGAACATACTACATTTTCCATATGGAGATCATTATGTCTCTACATAATACCAGAATAATCTTTTTATTTACTTTTGCTCCTCTCATTTATTCAAATTTGTATCTAAACGGATTATTGTGAAAAAAATAGTTAAGGTAATTTATCCCCAGATGTTTCCAGCAATTGTACATCTCTATAAAGTTGATATTATCTTTAAAAGATTTTTAAATCTATGCTTAAGAGACTGGATTCCCTATGTATTTCTTGAGTCTCAATCTCCAGTTTAAGACATAAAAGGAGAACATGAGTGTTCAATAGAAAATCAAGACTTTTGTCTGATTTGAATGTCTAAGCATTTTATAGGGAGAGCATGCCTATGAATAAATGGAATACAGTTTCTGTCTTAAGTACATACCTAAGAGCCAGGATCTATTAGACTCTAAATGAAGAGACATGTGGTTCAGATCAAATTAACAAGAGTATTAAATAAATAATTGAAATAGCTTCAACTAAATAACCAAGCAAATAAATAAACCCTAAATTGGCAGGATGACATAATCCAATCAATGTTTGCTGATTACCAGTGTTCTTGATGCAATGAAAACAGAGTAGTGTGCACATATTGTACTCTAGATAACATTTTTTTACAAGCATGTTTGGTATTCTACCAAGGATGACTTAATATAATGCTGGGATTATGCAAAGCTATAGTATACATCATTGATAACTTTGCTGTATTTTGCTTTTCCATTGTAATCATAATGTATATGTTTATATACTTCAGACCTTTATGAGGTTTCTCTCTAAAGATATAAAAGAGAAATGCACAAAAAGCCTACTGATAAATATTTACCAAACACACACACACACACACACACACACAACACAAGTGCGCATGTGCGCACACACACACACACACACTGGAGTTATAGCTGGAAGAAAACCTTTCAACAAATCCACTCACAGCATCCTTTTATAGTTCCCATTACATAGGCCAGAAAAAAATGTCAGCATTTCTGTTCTCTTCGGAACTGGGTGAGGATTGAGTGGGACTATGGGAAGACATTTTCTATCCTTCTCGTATCTCCCCATCTTTCAGGATGCTCAGGAAAAAAGTGCTGCACTTATTTTTCTGTTTAAAAATCATAGATTGTTTCCTGTGAGTCATCACACAGAGGAATAATGTGATTCCATCTTATGGCTGAGTAAACACCGAGACTTGATTTCAGACTAGGGACAGATTTCAAAGTGCAAATATAAATCCCCTAGTGGATCCTTGTGTTCCTCTTCTAAGAATTCCTGCCAGGCATCCAACAAGAGGACGAGTCACACTTCTTATCTGAGCATGTGATTGCTCACTCTCCATCACCTCCTCTTGTTAAAAAGCATAACATTTCTTTCTTGAATGTTTTTTTTCTCACAACTTGGGGAATCTTTATAAGTAATTGTTCAAAGTTACCTAATTTTGATTATTAGTATTTGGATAATGAGGTAAGATGTTTTAGGACAAAGCAGCAGGGTATATGCTAAAGAAACATTTAGTAAGGAAAGAGCTGGGGCAAACTATAAGACACAGAAATAAATCTATTTTTCTATCTATGTGAGGATATAGATGAAAGACAGGTAAATTAAAACTGTCCAAGGGCAGGTCAGAATGGTCAAAATATTCTTTGCGACTTCTAATCCTATGAAGATTTTCTTGTTACCTCATGTCTTTCATTCCTAAAAGGGGGAGGGGGTGTAATTTATAATGAATAGCCATCATCAAGCAAGAATACTAGGGAAAAAAACCTCTCTATCTGGTCATTTGCCCATTGCGCCAATTTGGGAACTTATGTGAAGGAAGGAAAGAAGAAGACAAGCGAGAAGGAAAGTGAGAATGGAAACATATGTAACTTAGAGGAAAGCAGGTGAGCTGGACTTCTTACTCCATATCCTGCTCTCTCCTTGACCATGTAGAATCAGTTCTGGCCCTAGTTGAAAAATTAATTCAGTTTATAATTAAGGATAGTCGGTTAAATCCCCTTGCCTCATCAATCAAGGATTTGGAGACCCACACAACTCTAAGGTTTTGTGAACAGATAAAATAAAAAGGATGACCATGAGGCCCAACAATACCAATTATTTTACTTCTAGGACTGCCCACGGGAAGGCTACCATTCTGTGCAATAGTGTATACTGTGTGTGTGATCGTCGAATTATTTCACTGGACGTTTGCTTCTATGGAGCCTCCGCACAAACCAATATGAAGGAATCTGCTTGTAGAATTAAAATGATCCTTTATTATTTCCAAGAGTAAATGCTGTTTGGCTATAAAGATTTATAGATAAAATAATATCCTTTAAAGGAGAAACAAGATGGCGGCATAGGGTAGACACCGTATATGCAGCTGTGAACAACTATTTCAGAAAAACCACGAAAAGAACACACGGACACCACTCGCACCCACAGGAAGGCTGGCTGAGTGAAAATCCTACAACCAGAGAAGAGTCTGAGACTCAGAGGAGCAGCGGAAGCAAAGTACAGAGGTACGGAGGCGCGCG